>PVKC010000999.1:12393-55941 GCA_004027635.1 Crocidura indochinensis
TTTTTTTTTTTTTTTTTTTTTTTTTTTTTTTTTTTTTTTTTTTTTTTTTTTTTTTTTTTTTTTTTTTTTTTTTTTTTTTTTTTTTTTTTTTTTTTTTTGGTTTTTGGGCCACACCCGGTGATGCTCAGGGGTTACTCCTGGCTGTTCGCTCAGATGTCGCTCCTGCCAGGCACGGGAGACCATATGGGGAACCGGGGGATCGAACCACGGTCCGCCCTAGGTTAGCACAGGCAAGGCAGGCACCTTACCTCCAGCGCCACCTCTCGGTCCCTTTATTATATTTCTTAATATTAATTGCCTCTTGATAATAATACTTAATATACTGAGTTAATAGCATGGGTTAACATTTTTTTAATTCTTTGGTGACTACAAATTGTGGTTAATAAGAAATATTTCCTTTGAAGAATTATTCATATAATTAATTTAAAAATAATAATGGAGAAGATAATCATTATGAATGTCTGTTTTTGCATGTAAGATACTATTCCTCTATATTATTTCTCTCAAAAATGTATCTCTTTATGGAGTGACATATCAACATCAATCACAATTTTTCATTTAAATAAATATTACGAGTGTTCAAGGGAGCTGATTTAGATCATTTAAACACTATTTATTTTACTTTAAGATTATCTATCTTTTTCCAAAGTGTTTCTGAAATAAAATATAGAATTTTAAGTTTTATATTTTAAATCAAAATGCTTATTTCTGTAATATTTATAATATTGAAGGTATTGGAGATTTCTGATATCTACTCTGAAATATGTACTGCTTTTTGTTTTTTATCAGTTTTTTTATCATAAAATACCCAACTATTCTGACCAAAAACATTGTGCCATTCCCTCCCATAAAATGATTGTGCTTCTGTGGCTGGAGCGATAGTGCAGCAGTAGGGCGTTTGCCTTGCATGTGACTGACCCAGGACAAATCGCAGTTCAATCCCTGGTGTCCCATATGGTCCCCGAAGCCAGAAGCAATTTCTAAACTCATAGCCAGGAGTAATCCCTGAGTGTCACTGGGTGAGTCCCCTCCCTCCAAAAATGGTTTGAGTCTCAAAATTGTGAAAATTATGCACAGAAACATACCTTGCCATGACAGGACAATTGGCAATAGCATTTATTAAAAATTTGTTTATTATAATAGCTCTTAAGTAAAGCATGTATTTTACTTGAAATTAACAGACAAAATATGATTATATTGTTCTGTTAAAATAGTAACAAAAATTTCTACTTGCTAATAATATTAAAAGTAAGATTTTTCCTGAAGTATATTTTAAATGTGTTTGCTAAATGTTAATTTTCAATTTCCACAATTTCTTCTACTCAATATATAATGGTCATTTTCAATTAATACTTCTACTTTAACCTTTTCATTTTTAAACACCAATAATTTATAGATTTTTATTTATTTTTAAAATTACAACACCGAAATACACATCATAGTAAATGTCATACACTATAAAGTTAATAATTTATATACAATAATATATAGAGCAATATACAGTTTTATAAAAATTATTCTAAAGTCATGAAAAAGAAAGAAAAATAATAATTAAAATATAACAATGTTTTTAATTGTTTATTCCTTCCTATGTTATTGATATTGAAGGGACTAGATAATAATAAAGTAGAATCATAAGAGAATGGAAATAAAATTTCTAGTATATTCATAATGATCTTCCACATACTTACAAATATATGTAAAGCAGAATAGAATAGTGAGTTTCTAAATACTCATATATAGAAATAAATTTAAATTTATTAAAATAGATGTAACTTTTTAATTTATAAGACCAATTGTGATCTGTAAGAAGAGACATGCAGAAAGAACTGCCTAACGACACTTTGCCACTTAGAAATATATTAGAAAAAACATAATTTAATAATGAATATATTAGAAAATCATAAATAATACTAGACTTGAATTCATTAAGGCAATTTGCTAAATATTAAATATATAAATGTGTATTGAAAATATAAAAAATTGTCTAAAATATGTAACTTATATTTTAATTATTAAAATATTCACTTTTTAAATGATATCTACTATATTTTAAAATGTAAAATGATCTTTATCAGTTTTTTATTTTGATACTCTAAAATTATATGTTTTTTTATGTGTGTGTGTGTGTGTGTGTGTGTGTGTGTAAAAGTGCTTTACTTCCATTATTGCAACTGTTAAAAACTTCCCACTCTCTTTAGCTATTATGAGCTAATTGATTTTATGAAGTGAAGAAACCTGCAAAGAGCAATATTGGAGGGGATTAGAATCATTTGAGAACACTAAGCCTTTGTTTTAAATTTTAACCACATCATCACAAATATCCTAAGAGATGATTTTAAAGTTTAAAATGTAAATTGCTCTTGAGTTGAAAGCTTATATGCCAAGTGAAATTTCACAAAAGTGGGAGTTTACAAGTGCTGATAAGCCCTTAACTATAGAAATGCTGAAGACATTACTATTATAAGTGCAGTGTAGTAGCTATTAGAGCTCTCAAATCTCCTCTTTAGTGTTCACTTACTAACAAAAGAGCACAAATATGCAGCAAGAGAATGGAAGAAGTCTAATTTTTCAGGAGGAAAAAAACTAAGGAATCTTAATATTACTTTGGGATATACAGGGATTTATCATATGATAGAAGAGTTTCTTTGGCGCCTATAGGGGTGGCTGGGCAAAGCAAAATTCTACAACGACACAGAACTTTCTAGGACTCTTTTGGACTTTCATAAACATTATATTATTTTACTAAAAGTGAACAGCTGGCAACTTAATATCCCTTCAAACAGGGATATCGTATAAACTTAAGGGCTCTTCTGATTTCCTGTTATGAGACTAATTTAGTAATTGCAAGCACAAGCATATAGAAAATGCTAAGATAAATGAACCATTGATTGGCACATTACTTCTGCTTTCCAATAATCATATATCTGTGCCACTGGGATTTGTTTTAAAGGAGCAAAGTAAGCTCTTTTGTTAGGGAGAAAAGGCTAATAACAAGTGTGTGATTCTCAAATTATGAAAGGATTTTATCTTTTGCCTTTTTTTTCAGAAATTCTAGTTAGAGCTCAGTGTTTTCTACATTATGAGCTCATTTGGACTGATCTCTTATTTTTAGGAAATGTGGGTATATGTGTATAGGGGAAGATGGTTTTTTTGTTTTCTTTTATTTTTAAGTCAAGAGGTAGCTGTCTTATAGTATTTTACCAAGACATTTTATTTTGGGTTTAATTTATTGTTCTTTGTTCTCAAATGCACCTTTCAATAAAATTCAACACATGCATTGTATCTTTCTTGAGATATAAGAAATAAATAAGTGGTGTTGATAACTGGTGTTCAATAAATGGTGTTGAACTGGTCATTCACATTCCAAAAATATGAACTTGATGCCATCTTGATAACTTTATAATACTTCATAAAGGTCAAATAAAATAGATTAAAATCCTTGATATTAGTACTGAAACTATAAGGTTTACAGAGAAAAACATAGCAGAACTCTCATGACTTTAAAAGTATAATCAAGAGGGCCCAGAGAGATAGCACAGCGTGTTTGAGTTGCAAGCAGCCGGTCCAGGACCAAAGGTGGTTGGTTCGAATCCCGGTGTCCCATATGGTCTCCCGTGCCTGCCAGGAGCTATTTCTGAGAAGATAGCCAGGAGTAACCCCTGAGCATTGCCGGTGTGGCCCAAAAATCAAAAAAAGAAAGAAAGAAAGAAAGAAAGAAAGAAAGAAAGAAAGAAAGAAAGAAAGAAAGAAAGAAAGAAAGAAAGAAAGAAAGAAAGAAAGAAAGAAAGAAAGAAAGAAAGAAAGAAAGAAAGAAAGAAAGAAAGAAAGAAAGAAAGAAAGAAAGAAAGAGAAAGAAAGAAAGAGAGAGAGAGAAAGAAAGAAAGAGAGAGAGAGAAAGAAAGAAAGAAAGAAAGAAAGAAAGAAAGAAGGAAAAAAAGTATCATCAACAAAGATAAGCAAGTGACACTATAGTAAAAAAAAGAAGATTCTACATATCAAAGGAAATAGTAATAAAGATACCAAAATTGCCCACAGATTTGGAAAGAATATTTACTCACAACCTATCTGATAAGGTGTTAATATCTAAGACACATGTGGATTTTTTATTTAATAAGATAATAAAATATCAATTCCATCCAAAAATGGGAAGAAGAGGTAGATAGCAACTTCCTTAAAGAATAATTACAGGTGACCAAAAACCTCTCAATCTCTCTCTCTCTCTCTCTCTCTCTCTCTCTCTCTCTCTCTCTCTCTCTCTCACACACACACACACACACACACACACACACATACACACACAATATCCACATGATTTATCTTCATGCTGATTCAAATCAAAACAATACTGAATGTCATTTTACACTAGAGACTGGCACAGGCCATAAGAAACAAAAACTTATGCTGGCAGGGAAATGGGGAATAAAGAACACTCATTCACTACTGGTAATTATGAAGATTGGCCCAGACTTTTAGAAAACAATATTGACATTACTGAAAAATACCCATAAAACTATAAAGTGTACTCTCAATACTGCTCCAGGCAATAAACCTAGGGACCCAAAACACAATGCATAAAAGCCCTCTGCCCTTCTATGTTCATTGCAGCACTTATTTACAATAGCAAGAATCTGGAAACCACCCAAGTTCCCAATAGTTGAATGGATAATGAAACGGTGGTTAGTCTACAGAATGGAATACTCTGCACTTGTTAGGAAAAATGTAGTCTTGAAATTTCCTTATGCAATAATAGATATGGAGATTTTATACTGCAAGAAATGAGTAAGAGGGAAAAGAATTAACATAGAATGATCATCCTCATTTGGGAGATGCCTAAAACAAGATAGTTTGGTAGTAGCACCTAAATACAATAGAAACTAGGGCAATGAGGATTGGTCAATAGTAGGGAGTTTTCCACAAAGCGTGAGAGAGTGTAGTAAGATCCGAGGAAGTCCACTGTGACTATGATAGCTGGGTATGTTCACTCTGAACATAGAATGCTGAAAGGGGTAAAAAATATATACATGATACTCTTTTAGTAACAATATTTCAGAGCAGAGTATCTGAAGGGAAAAAAAGAAACAGAAGATTGAAAGAGATAGAGTATGTCATAGAAAAAATAAAATTTTCTTTTCTTTTCTATTGTCTGTCATAGAAGCATGCAGTAGGGAGGTCGGGAGAGAAACTGAGTTCATTGATTGCTAAAAATGTGCAATAGTTAAGGGAGAGCTGTTGAACTTTATGTGACTGAAATTGAACTGAACAATGAACAACTGTGTACTTGTAAATGACTGTGAATTATTTAAAATGTTATTATAAAGTAAACAGGTTGATAAAATATTATAAAAGTATGATATGATACTCAAAGAAAAAAAGGATCTTAAATTTAAATCAAAATCGCATTTTGTGCAGAAAATGGGTATTTTATATTTAGTGACAAAATCAACATTGTCCGGGTAGAAAATGAATTTACTGATATATATATAAGATATATATATATACTTATGTATATATATCCATACATACATATACATATATAGACACACACATCTGGCTTACTCTCTGTAAGTTGCAATGAAAATCATGAGTACTGGTTGTCTTTTTAAAAACAATTTTAATTTATTAATGTATATTCTATGATTAGATTTTGCACCTTGAACATTATATAAAGCTACTAAACAAAATACTGATTATTGAAAAATTTTTAGCAAAGGAATTTCTTAGGATGATTTCATTAGTGAAATTTAGGAATATATATATAATATTTATTTAAGAATTGGGGCCAGAGAGATAGCATGAAGGCAGGCATTTGCCTTGCATGCACAAGGACAGTGGTTTGAATCCTGGCCTCCCATATGGTGCCCCAACCCTGCCAGGAGTGATTTCTGAGCATAGAGCCAGGAGTAACCCTTAGCGCTGCTGGTGTGATCCAAAAACCAAAACCTAACTAAACCAAAACAAAACAAGATAATATATATAGTTGGGTTTTTTCTCTTCAGAAAAAGGACCATTGTACTAATATACATACCTTTATAATAGTATCTAAGAGACTGAAAAACTTAAATATTTGCTTTTCAGTAGAGTAATAACATAGTAATATGGTAAAATGAATGATTTGTACAAAAAGGGATAATGTATTTACCTTTAGGTTAAGAGAGGGATTAACCAGGAGAGGTTATACAATTAACACATAATATATTGTTTTATGATGAAATCTACAATCACAAAAATGCAATTCTTTATGAGGATCACTAATAGAATTAAAGTTAGCAATTACAAAGAAAAATATGTTAGAGAAAAAGTATTGACCCTGCTACAAAAGTAATTCAAAAGACATTTCAGTGAAAACCTGCCTTTTTCTTTTTTTTCCAAATTGTCCAAGTAATCAAACAAATTCAGTGACACTCTATACCTTTTCAGAGCCCATTGAATCTATTGGACATAATGTAAAAATTAATTAAATATTTAAAAAAAATTCAGTGCTAAATATACTTGAAATTACAGCAATATGCATATAACCAACAGAAACACAATATAAAAGATCATGAGAGAGCTATAGAACTTTTATTTGGCCTCACAAGTAGTGGTATTTAGTGGAGGCCAAGCCCACAGTTAGTGGTGTTCATGGATATTCAGGCTTATGTCCAATGAAACTTGTGGTTCATCTGGTGTCACTGATCAAACCAGGTTCTGTCCCATGCCATATATGTGTGTGTGTTCAAATATATGTATATAATTTATATATTTATAATTTTATAAAATTTATATATATATAAATAAAAATAATTCTGGAGTAATATTACAGCAGGCAGGGTAGAAGCCTTTTACGTACCTGACTCAAGTTCAATCCCAGTCACCCTGTGTGACTACACTGAACCATGAGTAGCCTGAGTTCAAAGCTAGAAGTTACCTCTAAGTATTGGTGGGTATACTCTATAAAACAACAACAAAATGGCTAGATCTTGGCCTCTCTTAATATTGGGTGTCAGAATACAATATTTTAAAGTATGATAATATAATGTTGAATTAGGGGGTAAATCATATTGATCAATCAAAACTTTAGCATCTATATATAAATATATAGATGATATAGATATAAATACTGACAGATATAGATATCTCCATGTATTATGAAGTTTGAAAAATAAGGGTGTAAGTGAAATCTCTTTGTTTTGTTGGTTTTTATTTTTAATAAATATTTAAGCACAATGATTACAAGCATATTTATAGTTGGGTTTCAGTCATAAACAGAATATCCCTCTTCACCAGTGCAACATTCCCACCAGCAATGCACCCCCTTCTTCCCCTACCCCTGTGTGTATTCTCCATAGGCATTCTACTTCTCTCATTCTTTAACATTGTCATGCTAGTTGTTAATGTAGTTATTTCCCCAACAGCGTTTACCACTCTTTGTGGTGACCTTCAAATTGTGAGTCAGTCCTTCTGGCCCTTCCAGCCCTTAACTCTATTGTGTCTGAGCCTTATTACAGAAATGTCTTTAATTTTTCCTAAAACCCATAGATGAGTGAGACTAGTCTGTGTCTATCTCTCTCCCTTTGACTTATTTTGTAAGTGAACTATCTTAAAGTGGCAAATATATTGTTGATCAATTTGATAACCAGAGAAGAATTTTAGCAAGGATTATGAATATAAGATGCTTGGGTATAAATTTCAGAATTTGAATTTTTTTTTTTTGGTTTTTGGGTCACACCCAGCAGTGCTCAGGGGTTACTCCTGGTTCCATGCTCAGAAATTGCTCCTGGTATGCACGGGGGACCATATGGGGCACCGGGATTCAAACCGATGACCTTTTGCATGAAAGGCAAACGCCTTACCTCCATGCTATCTCCCGGGCCCCCAGAATTTGAATTTTTAAGAGATCTGTGATAACCTTGTTATGAATTCAACTGTATTAGGCCAATGTCTAGAATGTATTGGAAAAAGGAAGTTTGAAATTGTCAATATCTCAAGTATTTCATATCTTAGAACTAAAGAGGCTTCTGTGATATTAATTGAAATGAACCCTATAGGTGAGCATTGTTACAACGCAACAGGTTTTATTTTTCTCATTTTTCAAGCATTGTATGAGAATCTACATTATGTAGTATGGTCTTATCTTCTTGCACTTTAAGATAATTTCAAATTGACCCACTTTTGTTTTCAACTCCCTCCTACAGTACTCATATTTGAATTTCCATCTTTTAAAATTTTCCTTAGGGAAAAATAAAAGTTTCAAATTCAAAGCACTCTGTAGCCCTTAATGAACTGTGAAATTAAACTAATTTCTTTGATTTCCTTTTTGGGGGAGTGACCCTAAGCTTTTTCCCATCAAGAGAGGACAAGTGCTTTCTGTAGAAGTGTTTTAACACAATATTTAAAGTATATTAGTTATAAGAAAAGTGCAGAGATGAGAAAAATCTTAATTGTTATACATAATTTTATCCTCCACATTATTGCTAGTGTATATCATGAATATCCAAGAAGAGTACATATTAAGCAAAATTATTTACACTTTTTGATCATTGAATGCTTTAGTACTATATAAATAATTAAGCAACTCACAGCAGTATCCTGGGAAATATTTCTGTAAAAATATTAGAAGTATTAGTAATATTTGCAGTAGGTCAGTATGACAAGGAATAATTGTTCTCAATTATCTGTACATTATAATAACCTGGAAAAAGACCAAAATAAAAATAATTCCTGGATTCTAATACCATATATCCTAAGTTAGTAATGAATGCATGTATGTACATTTATATAAATTTATAAATATTTATATAGACACCATGAATAAATCACACGTATAAAATATCATTGTGATCACATCAAGTGTTCTTCATACCTGTAGTATAAAATAATAAAGAGGCCCTTTGTATGGAGCTGAATGATGATGAGATGAATGGAAGGGCCACATGACTTCAACCCTCACCAGCCCGCTGATCTGCAAGCTCAGGAGAGCTATGGGTAGAAAACTCACACACAGGCAGGCTTCAGGAAATATCAGCTTTATTCATGCCCTAGCCAACATGTGTGGCTTCTCTCATAATCTTTTACGCTGGATTCCTATTCAGACCTGCATTGTACCTTGTCCCTGAGAGTTCTCCTTCCTCCTCCATCCTGCATCCATGAAAATTCCCCTTTTGCCCCTGAGGCCAAACCTTTTGTAACCTCCCCAAGGCCCCTCCCAGAAATGGGAGGGCCTTTCTTGTAGGTAAGGTTACACTAAGAATGTGGGATGTGGTTACACATACCAATGCTTTGGAAATTGTAGTTAAATAAGAAGAGAAGTATGAAAAAAATCTTATGGATATTTGGAATTTAAGCACAAATAAAATAAATAAATAAATAAAATTCTACAAGTCAAAATATAATCATGGTGGGACCATTAATAAAGAACATTGAGGAAGTGCTTATACCCTGTATGATGCCATGAGCACTGTCGGGAGTATTTCAAGAGTCTAGAGCCGGGGGTAGTCCCTGAGAGCTGCCTATTGTGACCCAAAATTAAAAACAAAAAAGAACCATAGGGAAGGGAAGAGAAACAGCAGGGGAGCAAGAAATAGGGGCTAATGGATAAAGGACAATTAGTGGGTGGATGTAATTTTTGAAAAAAGTTGTGGGGGATAAAAAAATGATAGAAGATGTGGCATTGTCATAAAATATGTATGAAAGCACAATAAAAATATTGTGAATCACATTACCTCAGCAAAATTGAAAATAAAGTGTGTGTACATAACTATATACATAGATATATAAATATTTTTCTCCTCAAGCAGCAAAGTACCAAATACATACAAAATATTAATTTACATACATATTTCAAGGAAATTACAAAATATGCCCATTACATTTGATTTGTAGCTATATTTTAACAGATTGTTAAGACAAAAACAATAAATATGTGCTTTCTTACAATTCTGATTGTTTCATACCTAATTTTAAGATTTTACCAGGCATACTGACACACATTAAGTGGCAGAAAAATTTGTTTTCCTTTTTCTAGTTTCTGGTTCAAATTCTTTGACTTGCAGCTACATAATTTCAAGTGCTGTTTCCATCTTTACCAAGGATTTCCATAATTCTATATTCTCTGATTACAAGAATACAAGCCAAATTGTATAAAGCTTGGTTACTCATGTGTTTGTTAAAGCTCAGATTAAATTATTTTAATTACATAAATTTTATTTCCAAATAAAGTCAAAATTTTAGGTTCTATAATCATGGTTTCCACATATTTTTGAAATGTTACGTTTCAAACATAAATTCTGTTTTTCTGCATAGGATGTTATGTTGGTATAAATGTTGGTATAAATAAATATTTTTCTTTTGGGGGGGGTCACACCCAGCAGTGCTCAGGGGTTACTCCTGACTCCATGCTCAGAAATTGCTCCTGGCACGCAAGGGTGCCTGATGGGGTGCCAGAATTCGAATTGATGACATTCTGCATGAAAGGCAAACAAACGCCTTACCTCCATGCTATTTCTCTGGCCCCTAAATGTTTTTCTTAAAAGACATTAAAACATATATTTTTCTATAAAATATATGTTTAAAATAAATTTAGTTCTGTGGTGTTTTGTTAAGGAAATATCTATTTTCCCAAAAATATGATATTTGCTAGAATTTCTCAAATTTTATCAGTATTTTTTATTGTTTAGATAGAAACCACATATGCTTATTACACATTTCCAAGTTACGAATAAAACCGAAATCATATAAAAATAATATACATATAATGAATTTATGAAGATCATCATATAATAGTAATCTGGAGAGACGTGGAGGATGGATGAGAAGAGAGGGAAGTGAAGTGATGGGAGGACAGAAGAAAAGGAGGAAAAATGGGGAAGTGTGTATAGCTGAGAAGAGGATAGATATAGGAGGAGAGAGGGGGAAGTAGAGGGTAAAGAGAACAGAGAGGGAAGGATACAAGAGGGGTGGGAGGGAAGTGGAATTAGAGTGGAAGGGAGCAGAAAAGAGGGGAGGGGACAAAAGTAGAGAAAAGAGGAGATGGAAGAGAAAAGAGGGGCTAGAAGGGGAATGGAAAGGAGGGGAAGGGGGGTTATGGTCTTCAGAGTACCTTATAAGTGCTCTGCATGAAACTCTTGTAAGTGCTAAAGTATCTCTTGCTAAGGAATGTGTTTGAGGTGAGTGCTATTTTTCAGGAAACATAGTATCCACATGTTTTAACTATTTCAATGTGTAAATTTTTTTTACTAATAGGAAATTCTGGAAGAAGCAGAACTAAAAAATATATAATCAAGTATCTTTATTACTCAGTAAAAATACTGATTTTTAAACAATGTTATATATATTTTTCTATGACCTTGTTATTCTTATTTTAAGAATCAAGACTTTCTCATCTGTATATTAAACTTTATGTCTCAAAGCCAGCCAAATCCCACACTTACAAAACGTTTGTGTAAAGAAATATTGGATGGAGAGTTCTATAAAATTAAAGAGCATATATTCTTGTCTAAGAATTAGCTATCAATATGTAGCAATTGATATCTACTAAGGGTGTGGATAAAATAACTCAATTAGATGAAAGTACTTATAGTTTGATCAGTCAAAATTAAAAAGACCAGCATAAAAGAACTTAAATAGTGTCATGGAAAGAAAAAAATCGTTTTTTTTTTAAATCAGAACTATTAGAAATATAGAAAAATTATCTCATCATTAAACCCTATTTATGAAATGAAGAAATTTACTGCAATTGATAAAAAAAAACAACTACACTCATGCTTGTAATCATGGTGCTTAAATAAAGAATTTAAATATATCTAAATATATATTCACATAGAATTTCCTCCTATGAATATAACTTATACACAAATTATAGAAAAAGTGTACAACCATGTAAGAGATAAAATATTAGAAACAAAATAATTTAATATTATCAATTCTTTTTGAAATTCTATATATTTTTAAATTAATAATAAACCAATTTATTAGAATAATACATTAATGATATCTGTACTCTAACAATTATTTTTAATATATATGTATATATAATGACTTTATTTATTTTTTTGAATTATTATTTTTTTATATTAATCATAGTGGTTAACATATCGTTCATAGTACTGTTCACATGTAAACATTGAATCAAGGGAATTCCCATCACTGAGTTGTCCTCCCTCCCCCTCCATTTCCCCCCTGCATCTCCTATCCTCCACCCTCTCCCCAGAGGCTTCTAGATTTGAAATACTATATTTTAATGTGATCTTCCAAAATGTGTAAAAATAAAATGCTTTAGGTCATAGAATCAGTGAAACTGCTAATAACATATGGCTGTTAAGAACCATGGTGTATACAATATAAAAAATACAATTTAGCCTTTAGAAAAAAAAGAGACGGTGTCCTTTTTAACAAAATGGATAGATTTTGGGATAATTAAATAAAATAAGAAAGAAAATGAAATATAGTGTGGTATTCTATTCATATATTGAGTATGAATAACTAAGGTTAATACACTTTCTTAAAAAATATAGCCCTTAGATTTAGTGAAAATTATTATTGTTACAAGAGGGGAAAATGAAGAGCTAGTATTGCACAGGAAGTTTGGTGATCAGTATATTGAACACAATGCATAAAGAAATTTATGAAACTAGGGCCAGAGTGCTATTTGCCTTGCATATTTTTGTTACTGGTTCAATGTCCTACTTCTAACTACTTATGGGCTCTGAGAATTGCTAAGATTAAACCCTTAGTACAGCAGATATCTCATGTATAAAGCTAAACCAAGAACATTCTCTAATATTTTAAACCAATTATAAATTTATAAAGCAGCTTTTTGTAACTTGCTAAATATAAGTTAAATTATGTGGACATTTTCTCTGTCTATTCTTTCCTTTTTCCTTTTTCTCATATCCAACTTTCCTTCTATTTTCTTTCATGTCCTTTATTTTCACTTATTTCTAATAAGAAAAAAAATAAAGTAATTAGACAATGTTTCTTAATTCAAGGACATACAAATACAATAAAGATTATTTTAAGGGGCCAGATTGATAGCACAGCATTTGGGCATTTGCTTTGCATGCAGACAACCCAGGATAATCTCAGGTTCAATCCTCAGCATTCTATATGTCCCCCCAAGTCTGTCACGAGTGATTTCTGGGCACAGAGAGAGGAGTAACTCCTGAGTGCTGCCCGGTGTGGCCCCAAACAAACAAACAAACAGAAAAGATTATTTTAAGATATAAGAGAAAAAAACAGATTAGATAAAACTGAGCAAAATATATAAAAACATGCAAAAATTCAAATGTCAATACTACACTATTATGTGGTAAATGTAAATAATTAGCTTGAGGAAAAGTATATTGCTGTTCATATTTTTTTTGGGGGGGTCACACCTGGCAGTGCTCAGGGGTTACTCCTGGTCCCATGCTCAGAAATTGCTCCTGGCAGGCACAGGGGACCATATGGGGCACCGGGATTCGAACTGATGATCTTTTGCATGAAAGGCAAACGCTTTACCTCCATGCTATCTCCCGGGCCCCTGCTGTTCTTATTTGATGAGCATCAAAGTGTCCATTCCTTTTTGATCTAGATTTTGAAGATACTAGAATACTATAATATAAGAAAAAGTCCTGAAAATATAGCATTTAGATAACATTCAAAAGACAGTTACATTGCTCCAACACACCATGATTTATTTTGAATAGCAGAGGAGGCAAAATTTTGCAACATCACAATAATGATTAAAGTGAAAAGTACAAAAAGATAGAGCATATTTTTTTATTTTGAATTTGATGTAAGTATTGTATGAAGATTACAGGAAAGTCTTCAACAACCAAAAACAAACAATGAATAAACTGAAGTACCAGTAGTTCAAATGCTTGAAGTAGTTCAACCGTGCATTGAATCATTTGTTGAGTATCTTATTTCACTCTATTTAATATTGCTGTTGAAGTCAAGATCCTTCATGAAGCATGTTATTGAAATTTTAAATAGAAACTATCGTTTGAACGAAAGTACTTACTCAGAATAATGAATCAGTATTTTATCAAATCTTAATATGAAGATTTTCTGCACAATTCCCTCTAATTATTTCATTGAATTTATCTTTTTTAGAATAATTAACATAACTTATCCTTTGTTAGTACATGAAATATTTTTATTTTAAACTATTGTAATTCCTCAAAAATGAACAATAAAGCATTCAAAACTTTATCATGAAGGCTTCTGTAATATTCCTGAAAATATAAAAATGACAATGAATATTGTATTAATTTAATACTACAAGATTTTTGAATATTTTTGACAATTATGGCATGAATGTTTATTTTCTTTCTGAGCACTAAACTAATTACTAATATGGAAATTTGTTTCTAAACTATAAGTCATGCTTTTTTATTCTTTTTTGAAATTGGAATGTGGATGCACAAACTATTGCATTACTGCCTGTGTTATGCTAGAAAGAGATTATGGTATTTAGCTTTGACATACTTTCATAAAGACACTAATTTGAAAGAAAGGTGGAAGTAAGAAATAAGATAAGGGATACATTTCAAATGCCAAATAATTAGCAGTCTTCCTTTCAAAACACACACAATCATAAAAGTATTTTTTATGAGAACATATAAATCTTTCTCTTTTTCTAGGTTTAGTTGCAAGTAGCATTAGTCATGCCATCAATAGTATGATTAACAACAGAGCTTTCATCTTTTGCAAGGAACTGATATTTCTTTCTGACTTCAGTCTTTGATTGTGCTGCCTTATTTGGTGTTACAAATCAATGCTTGTGCAGTCACAGAACAGGTCAGACCTTAATGTTTTACCTGGGGACAGAGAAATGTAGAATAAAACCCTGAAGGGTGGCAGAATGGTGGCAGAATGCCTTGATTAATCGTGTGCATTTTTTTCTTTTTCTATATTGGTTACTGAACTAAAATGTAGCACAAACATTTACCTCTATTGTATAAATCACTCATCTGTATTTCTTTGCATCTGGGTTTTGAGAGCTATACCTGACAACATTGAGATATATTTATTTTAGTTAAAAATAAAGATATGTGTGTAATTATATTCTACTGTAATTCATCATTTTAATTGAAGAGAGTGTATATATTTTTTCATTTATTTTAAAATTGAGATATATCAGTAGCCTTTTCAATTATTCAAGTTCTAGACTAGATATTTAAAGTAGTTATCACTTTTTAAACTAACACTGTTTTGCATAAAATCGTGTGAATTTTGATGTACATCTGATGTTTGAATCAATGTATGTCTCACTATTTAATATCCCAATTAAGGTTTAACACATAATAATATTTCAACAAGGAGATAAATGATGCTTCTTTGGGGGAAGAAACTCATGCAAAAAGCCTCAAGAATTATTAGTGCCTAATTACTGATGGGTTGCTTACCTATGCTTGGAAAACATGTCACTTCATGGATCAACACTGGGATTCACACATGCAAAGTAGCATTCAGTCCTTTGAGTGATTATCTAGGCCTTAAGTTATGCTGAATCACAATCAATATTTTTACTCAAAACACACCACAAGTCATTTTAGGCTTGCCTAATGGAAACTTTCATAAAAGTATTTGTCAATATTGGGTGTGTTCAAGTTGGTTTGTTTTCTTGCCAGTGTATTATAACCATATTTAATCAGTGTCAAAATCAATGACACGATATGCATATATTTATATTATTTAGTTGTTTGCATATTTTACTTTTTACATATACTAAATTTTTGCTCTTTTATTGTTAATAGTCTTGCTTGTGAATTGCATATTTTTTTATCATTTAGAGAATATAAATTAATATATGTATACAGGTAGCTAATTACATTAAGCACAGACCTTGTTTTAATATTCAGAACACTCACCCTACTTTTTCTAAACCCCTTACCCTAACTACCCTAAAAACAGAAGCACACACCCAGTTTTAATCCTCTCTCACATGTGACATGATTGGCTGACACAGAGTCCTCACCCCACTTTCCCATAATTAAATATCTATTTCCTACTAAAATAAACCGAGTTACTATCCTGAAATGACTGGGGGTGCTTCTTTGTGAGTACTCTATTTGCCTGGTATCTGACCTCACAAGTGACTTCTCATTTTGGGACCTGACCTCACCAACATTTTTTCACAAACACATACATAAACCTGTACATATTACATTGAAATAAATACTATTTTATTATTTCTCTCAGATAATAATACAATATGTTTGTATTTACTTAAATAGAATGTATCCATTGTTTATCATAATACATTTGTTTTCAGATAGGGAAGAACAAAGTTTTTTGAAAAAGAAAAAAATTAAAGAAAGGAGAAAAAAAAAGTACAAGGATATCCAAATTTGTGAACATTTTTGTATGTTCAATGAGATTTTTAAGTCACTGTTAGATTTAGTAAACTCTCTTTGCTAGTTGACCTTTCTCTTCTGTTCTTTGTTTCTGAACATTAGGTGGCTTCAGATACACATTAGTCTTTAAATTGGTGTGTTCTTATGTGAATGACAAAATGAAATTATTAAATATTAAATGTAAATATTGATTAAATATTAAACAAAATGAAGTTGTCTTGTGTTCAGATATTTCAAATACTATTGGTGATACTGAGGCTTTTATGGGGCATATTTTTAGTTGCCGGGTCTTCTAGAAGTACGAGAAGGCTGGGAGAGGATGGCTGTACTCACTCCAGAAAAGTCCTGTGTAATCAGACCCAAATTGGCAAACCTATAGTCTTGGTCAGATTGGTCTATCGGAGGAAATATAGAGAGAAGTAGAAGAAGGCAGAGGTATTGACAAAGTTGCAATTATGGTGAATGATTGCAGCACACAAGAGTTTGGCAGGCCAGGTATTCTAATCTTAACATAGTACAATTTATCTGTAGTATGTTAATGTTCTATTATATATTACTAGATATGCTATATATCCAATGCTACTATTTATATGACCTTGCTTAAAATATTGTCTATACGAAAATCATGATGGCTTGTAAAATTTTTTTGGCTTTATGATATTTTTCAGTAGTGGCTGTGGTATTTATTTATACAAAGGCTTGACTTTGGTGTTAGAATCTTTATTCCACTTACTGATATCAGTTTGTTTCGCATTATTTTTTGTGGGATGGAGACATATTCGGTGGTGAGCAGGTCTTACTACTACATTTCTGTTTAGAAATTATGTCTGGTGTGTCAGAAGGCCATATACAGTGCCAAGGATGGATTTTTGGTTCATTTTCCTTCAGAGAAAGTGTCTTTGCCAAGGACTATTCTGCTTTACACTGAATATACAAAATTGGCATAAAATCAATACTTGTATCCAGAAATTTCTATTCTTCTAATCTTGTGTATATGGAACAATACAATTTCCTTTATTGAATATAGTTTTATATTCTCTCTTTAATTTCAAAACCTAAGCCAGCAGAAAGGTGCTTTCCTGGCATGCTATGGACTCTGACTTTAATCCCAAAGTAATACAGTAAAATTGATTCATTCCACAAAGTCAAGTGGTCCCCCAAGTCTACCTCTAAGCACAAAACAGCAAATAGCACTCACGACACCAATGACGAATGTTGTCCAATAGCCTCGTCCCGATTCTTGTTTGTTTATTTTTTGAGGTTATGTCCAGCAGTTTCAGGAATTACTCTTGAGTCTGAGCTCAGGAAATATTCCTGGAAATGCTGTTGGGGCTATATGTGTAGTTAGCTAGAAAATCTGAGTTGGATGAAGGCAAGTCAAGTGCTTTTATCCTTGTGATTATTATGCCAGACCTTAAAATCTTTTTTTGTCTTTTTATTTTTGTTACCTTATTTTCAAGTAATTTATATTTATTTTATATTTTACTTTTCAAATACATGATTTCAAATAATTGCTTATTAAAATATTAATGCAGATGACTTTAAAAAGAAAGAATGCTGCTTGAGGGTGAAGTTAGTTTATGTTTATATGGAATATCTCATTATGTTATCATTATGTTATACTACATACAAAGTATAAATTGAGATGTCCAGATAGATCAAAAGCCTAGAGAGTCATCACCTCTCAATTTTTTTCTTTCTTCTTTTATTTTTTGTTTTTGGATCACACCTGGCAGCACTCAGTTACTCCTGGTTCTGCACTCAGAAATCGCTCATGGAAGGCTGCTTACAAGGCAAACGCCCTACCTTTGTGTTATCTCTCAGAACCCACTTCCCAATTTTTTTGAAACTTCTTCATTTTTATCTCTTATTTTAAATATCAATATTTTAAATGTTATAAATCATTTTAATATATTTAAATGAATCTAATTTTCTAATACCAGATACAATTATTTGCATAGCTTTCATGATTTCCTTCAAAAACAAATTAACATTATTGGTATAATTAGTATAAATAAATATTAGTATAAATATAAATAGTAACATTGAAATGAGATAAATTGTACTATGTTAAGATTAAAATACCTGGCCTGACAAATTCTTGTGTGCTGCAACCATTAGTATAATTTTATTTATTTATTTATTTATTTGTTTGTTTTTTTGGTTTTTGGTTTTTGGAACACACCCGGCAGTGCTCAGGGGATACTCCTGCCTGACTGCTCAGAAATAGCTCCTGGCAGGCACCGGGGACCATATGGGACACCGGGATTCGAACCAACCACCTTTGGTCCTGGATCGGCTGCTTGCAAGACAAACGCTGCTGTGCTATCTCTCTGGGCCCAGTATAATTTTATTTTAAAATGATTTGGGTATGTTATTTTTCCTGTGGTTATCTTTCAAGCTAACTGTGTGTATTTCACTACTTGTAGAGAAATTTAAAAAATAAATTTCTAATTTGTTAAACTTTGTTTTGTTTGGGGGCCACAACTGAAGTAGCTCCGGTATTACTTCTGACTCAATCAGAAATCTCTCTTGGCATGCTCAGTGGACATATTGGATGCTGGGGAATTAACCCAGGTCAGCCACATGCAAGGCAAACATCGTACCCACTGTTCTATTGCTTAGGCCCCTGAAATTACTAAATTTTTATAATTTGAACTATATTTTTTCAAAATAGGTTTTTGAAAGTATATTTTTTATTTTGCAAAAGGAATTGTTTCCCTTTAGATATTTTAGCCATCAATGAACTTGATCTTGTGTCTTTAATTAAGATGATAATAATTGATATAGCCATGTAAATATGCATTTCTTCAATACTATAAAAATTTTGAATTAAATTTAATCAGTAGAATTGGATTCTCTAAAATAATTATCTACTACATAAATGGTGTTATTACATACATTTATAAGACAAGAAAGTTTACTCATATATTTATAAAGATTTAAAAATGAATTAGTATATAATATATACACACAATGTATTTTATAGAATTATCAGTCAGTCCTATAACATCTAAAATATGAGGCAATCAAATTTCTATAATCACCTATGTATCTCAAAATACATATTCAAGCCAAAAATCATGCAGATAAATAGCATAGCATAGCATATAATAAGTATATTTTTCCTTGATATTTTATGCACATTCACTAAACTCTACTATAATGTTTCTAAAAAGGGACACGAAGGTGGTAGAAAAGTACATCAATGCATTATGTTCTGCTAATTAGTATAATTGTTGTGGAAAGTGAAACTCCTACCACCCTGTGGTAGCTTAGAATTATTGCATATTAATTTACTTAATTTAACTTAGCCAGCTAAATTGATGCTTTCTTATGAATGCTTATATCAAATGATATTTGAAAAATATAAAGAGAACATAAACAAATGCACATTCATTTCTTTGGGGTAACACACACACAAATACATACACACACAAACTTTGACAAATCTTCAGGTTGACAGTGCATAGTAATACCTTCTCACTTGTCATTAATAATTTACTGAACAGCACCACTACGTTAAATTATATTTGTCATTTTAGAGAACTCTCAAGGATACTATTACAATAAATCCAATTCATTTTCATATGTAATTGCTTAAATGAGAATAATCTGTTTTGCATTTTTATGAATTTTAGATATCCTCTTTCAAACCTCCATTTTTTGATCAAGATAAATTACATTCTTATTTTTTTAAAATATGAGAAAAGTTTAAGAATATTGAAGATTACTAGTTGATTTAGGAAATATTTAAATGCTCTTTTAGGTTTATATTTCTACTTTTTCTAAAGTGCTTATCTAATTTCATGATGAAAATAATTGATGTTTATAAAACATTTTAATATTTATCACAACCAAATCATTATACTTTCTGTTGAAATCTATATATCACTTAAAAGTAGTTTTATTCATTAGCTCCATTCCTTGAGCTGCACAGTCACCAAGATCTCTAGATACAGGGGACTGATTTTACCATCCATGATGAAGCAGAAGTCTTCCATACACCACAAAAGCACCGAAGGGAGAGTAAATGATCATGCAAGGAATCTATAGTTAATCCCATGACAGTATACTTCAGGGATGAAGAAACCCTGTATCTCCTAGGCCAAGGGAATTCCCTCTATAATATCCCCAATAGTTACTATGCCTATGCAGGGGGAAAAAGAAAAAAAAACATATAATAATCATTTCCCACATATATATTTATTTATTGATTGATTGCTTTTTTTGATGTCTTTATTTTGGAGTAGATATTGAAGTTGATGTCTACCTTTTTATTTTATATTATTTTGTCTTACCTTTCTCTTTCTTTTGCACTCTGGCATGATTTGAATTCAGAACCAAGACTATTGTGTGGTGCTTCTTTGTATTGCTGTAGGGCTCACTGGATATTTAATCTGACATTTATTTTTGTATTGTTATGGTGTTTCAATTACCCTTTTCAAGTCCTCTCTCAAGCTGAGGCTGATAGTCACTAGAAGGATTCTGCCCATTTTCAGCATATTTTTATTATTTTTTAATTTTTTTATTAATCTTTACCCCATTCTATTGCTTTTCTTTCCCTCAAACAAAACCACATAACTTGATTTATCTAGCTTAGTTTCTCAAATAGAGGGAGGAACAAGGGAGGGCACTGGGACCAAACAGATGTATGATCACTGATAGTAAGCCTGACAAAGAGGGGACCACCTACTCTAGTAGCCCAGGGTATTCCCCTGATTCAATGTTAATGTGAAAGATATGTAAGCCACTATGATCAAAATAAAAATGAAAAATAAAAGTGGTTTTATTAATGTGATAAGACCAAACACTAATAAAAACAGGACCCAGGGCTTGAGAGATGGCACGGAGGGTAAGGTGTCTTCCTTGCCTGTGCTAGTCTAGGAAAGACCACGGTTTGATCCCCTGGCATCTCATATGGTCCCCCAAGCCAGAGCAACTTCTGAGCATACAGTCAGGAGTAACCCCTGAGCATCACCAGATGTGGCCCCCAAACAAAAAAACAAACAAATAAACAGGACCCAGAGTAAAGACTGAATCAAACAGGTATGAGAAAGAATAGAAAAACGTAAGATATCTGACATATTTATATTTCTTCTGAAACTATAATATTGCTTTAATATTACATACAAGATGAGAAATTACTTTCTGCTACTGTTCTCTGTATTTCTATATACCTTGATCTTATGCTTTTATTTTATAGCCAAACTCCTGCTATGTTCTCAGCATAGCCATAATATAAGACACCATATCCTGAGAATATTTTTCACAGAGATACTTCTTATGTTATGCATAATTAAAATTATGCATTAAAATACTGTATAGCAGGAAAAAGAATTCATACTATATTTGAATGCATAAAATAACCCTCTAATTTATGCTTGATTTCAATATCAAATTACATTTTAATTTACATATGTATTGTCAGCAAATGACTAAACTTCGAAATTTATTGTTCATTATGCATGTCTGTTTGTTCTATTTTAGTTATAACTTTTTGTAAATGCCACACTAAAATGGGGGAAATATTATGCATACAAACAAGTTTTTATCTATTAGTCATAAAACATATAATTTTATAATACAGGAGTGCCTTCCACCCTGAACATGTCATGAGAACTTGACTTAGACCTCATGTGAATGAATATCGATTGTACAACCTCTAACCCCAGATATTAACCTTAGAACTGGCATATTTCCTGGCAGCAGCACCATATTATAAACTAATTATTTTAAAGAGTCAATTGATAATATCACATAGGTCAATATATTCCCTTTTACCACCATGTTTATTCTTATGGTTCTTCATGTTATTAAATTGTTTTAATAATAAAAAGCAAAGTATAGGGCCCGGGAGATAGCATGGAGGTAAGGCGTTTGCCTTTCATGCAAAAGGTCATCGGTTCGATTCCCGGTGTCCCATATAGTCCCCCGTGCCTGCCAGGAGCAATTTCTGAGCATAGAGCCAGGAATAACCCCTGAGCACTGCCGGGTGTGACCCAAAAAAACCAAAAAAAAAAGCAAAGTATAACTAATTCATGAAAAAGACTTAGAACGCTTTTGTCATTATTGTTCATAACATAAAATTATTTGTGAGTACATGCCTTTTTTCTGCATTTCTCTTGCTCATTTTTTCTTCTTTTTTTCTTTTCTTTTTAGGGCCACACCATTCTGATGCTCAGGGGTTCCTCCTGGCTAAGCACTCAGAAATTGCCCCTGACTTGGGGGGACCATATAGGACGCCAGGGGATCGAACCACGGTCCTTCCTTGGCTAGCGCTTGCAAGGCAGACACCTTACCTCTAGCGCCACCTCACTAGCCCCTGTCTTTCTCATTTTATTTGATATCTACTCCTAAGATTTTTGTGGAAGGTGTATTTATATAAATCTTAGGTAGTTTGCCTAATCATACTTGAATAATATTTCTAATTTCTTTCATATATGGTACAAAATTCTAGTAGAAAACTCTTTCTTGGGATAAAATCTCAGGTCAAAATGAGAGCAGAGAGATTGTATAGTTTGTCATTTTTACCCCCAAAAGCACCATCAATGCACCAACAATATGACATTATTCCTTTTTGTAAATGCCACACTAAAATGGGGGAAATATTATGCATAGAAACAAGTTTTTATCTATTAGTCATAAAACACATAAATTTTATAATACAGGAGTGCCTTCCACCCTGAACATGTCATGAGAACTTGACTTAGACCTCATGTGAATGAATATCGATTGTACAACCTCTAACCCCAGATATTAACCTTAGAACTGGCATATTTCCTGGCAGCAGCACCAGGAAGTAAACTCCCCCAGGAAGAGTCCCTAATAATGTTTTGGTTTCAATTGGCACAGTTTAGGTTCATTCGGCATTTGTAGATGAGGAAAGAGCAGCAACTTGATGTAAGGACAGGTTACCCTAACTCATCAACTAATGGTGAAATGAAATCAAAAGACACTCGTTCTTTGATGTGTTGAAAATCCAAGAGTACTAAATACAGAAGACTGACTACAACAACCATTACTGAATAGAACACCTGGAATCATAAAGAAAGAATCGACTAGGATCTGTGTGAAAATCAAGATCTCTAATAACAGAGGACTGACTTTGACAACTGCAACTGATCAGAACATTTCCTGTCTTCATAAAGAAAGACCTTGGGTTCAACAATGAAAATATCCGGAGCCAGATGTTGGTCTTCTGTTTCAATGGTGGAGATATCCATTACCTCTTAGACTGAGGGAAATTTCTTTCAGATTTCCCCAATAATTACTGCACATATAGAAAAAAAAAAGCCCTGCCACACTAGCCCACTTTTTAAAAATTTTTCTTTAATTTTTCTTTTTCTTTTGCCTTCTTTTAAAATCATATTTATAGCTTTTAGACAGGGGCTCCCACCTGCTTTCTTCCTCTTCTTTTTTTTTTTTAAATAGAGCCATAATATATGAATCATCTTGTTCTGCTTCATATATTTTTTGTTTGTTTTTTGGGCCACACCAGGCGGTGCTCAGGGGTTACTCCTGGCTGTCTGCTCAGAAATAGCTCCTGGCAGGCACGGGGAACCACATGGGACACCGGGATTCGAACCAACCACCTTTGGTCCTGGACCGGCTGCTTGCAAGGCAAAACCACTGTGTTATCTCTCCGGGCCCTGCTTCATATTTCTATGTCTTCCTACAAATAATTGGATGGTACCAGGGGCAAAGAAGGCAAAGCTAGTCTCATGAGCTTTGAGTGGATATTAAAAAAATAATCAGACCTAAATACCCAATTCAAAGTCTACAACAATACTCAAGAGACCTAAATTACAACGAGCTATATACAAAAGGAACCTGTTGTACTAGCAGTCCAGGGGGCAAAGGGTGGAGGTATGGGATGCATTCTGGGAACAGTGGTGGAGGGAGGTCATAACTAGTGGTGGGAGTTGCCCTAATTCACTCTCACTATGTATCAAATATAATTGTGAAATATGTGTAACTCATATTACCTCAAAAATTATAAAAAATGATTATTTGTGTTGTCCTTTTGTATATAGCTTAAAAGAACATTACTAAGACAGAGTTAGTTCAGTCTTTAACTTGAAGATGGAAGTCAGGATTAAATAGTGATATTGAGGCAAAACATATTTTGCTTTTCTTCATAAAAAGTTCTTTTATTTGTATAGAGTTCATTTCTTTAATTGTTAATAAATACATTTTATTAAGAACATTGCCTACATGTTTTAGTAAGTAAATATGTAATAAAAATGCCAACTACTGAATAAACAGTTTATACAGTCTATGTTGCTATTAACTCTATTCATCATGTTAAGCAGTAGCCTCTATTTGTTATATAAAACAACTGCAGCTTTGCACCATTGTGCTAAGAGAAGAAATAAGAAAAAAATATTTAGATGGTATCACATTTACATTTGAATTAAAAATATCAAGTACATAAGAGGAGATTAGAATGATTATTAGAGAAATAGAGGTAGAGTGAGAATTTGGGTAAATGTTTGTGAAAGGTGTAAGATGCATCTTTAATTTTTTTTTTTTTATTTCTGATTCTGCCCAGAGCAACCATTGATGATGCCTTCTGCCTTCTACTCTGGTCACCAGAATATGGAGCTGCTAGCTGTAGACTTGGATAACAACATTGACTGCAACAAGGCTTTAGGTTGCCATGATGTTCTAGATGGCCATCATTCTATCTCCAAGATTTGACAATACCATGCGCAAGCTGAATGAATCTGGTTTCACATCTGGCCAACAAACCTGTATGTGCTCCAGGTAGTCCTGACCTAAATGTTCATGCTTATCTTTATGACCCACAATAACTACATTGCCTTGATTATGTTGGCAGGGGTCAGTACAGACACCTCCACTTCTGCTGAATTAACTCCATGTTTGTGGACACAGATTTGGAAACCATCATCATTAACCTGGGCAAACTGTGCAGAGGGAGAGCTGCCAGTTTCCAGATCCATGAACAGGACTTCTCTCTCAGACCCTGCCCTATTCCCTGACCCTTGCTGTACTCCCCACAATAACCTCAATTTGTCAATGTAGATTTAACTGAACCCCTCTCTCCTCTTTTTCAAAGAAATCCAGAACACTAATTGAAAGAAAAAAATTGAGACTTTGGAATCAATCACAATAAATAAGGTTTCCTGCTTTCATTTATGCATATTGTATTTGTATTTAATTTACTACCAATTAACTTCTATGATCTTTTATTTAAAAGTTATTTATAAGTTCAAAGGTTTTTTTTCTTAGCAAACAACATTTTATATGGTTTAGTTTTTTATTGATTTTTTCTTTTCTTTTCTTATTATATAAGACATAAATTCCAAAGCAGTGTGTACTAGTGAACTACTGTGCAAACTCCTTGATTTAATAAAAACTATTTTAGTACCAGAGAGATAGCCCAAAGATGTGAAATAAATGCCTGTCACATGCCAGATGTAAACCCTAAGCACAGAAAGGCATGACCCAAAAATCAAAAAAGAGAAAAAAAAATTTGCAGGTCAGCTTCCTACAAGACTAGTGCCCACTCAGTTAGGTTCCAAATTGAATCTCTTTTTTTTATTTATTTTTTGGGGGATCATTTTATTTTATTGAAACAATTGTTGTTTACAAAGTACTTCAGAGTTGGATTTCAACCATGCCAATCAATCAGGGTCAATCCTATCACCAGTGTCGAACTCCCTCCACCAATGTTCCCACAGCACATCCTATACCATCACCCTTTACCCACTGTCCTGCCAGTACAAAAGCCCCATTTTAAGTTTAGATTATTATAGTTTGAGTCTCTTGATTCTGTTGTTGATATTGACTTGGATATTTAGTTCTGGATATTTATTTTTTATTTATATATTGGATATTTATTTTTTATCTCCACCATTACAATTGAGACCACTTGACTCTTGGCTCCCATCCTATCATTATATCTTTATTTTTTATGTTTTCCACTTCTTAATTTTATAGAAAAATACAGAAATATGAAGTGAAGAAAAGTAATTTGTGTCCCAGGATTCTACTAAAAATGCGGGAGTTCTTATTTAAAAGATATTTTGCATGAGTGCAGCATAGGTTGGTAAAAATATAAAGAAAAATTACTTTGGCCTATGAAGAGGCCATGAAGCATCCTGCACTTAGACCAAGTAGGGGTCTCAAACTCGTGGCCTGCGGGCCATTGGCACCCCTCTGTACAATATTTTGTGGCCCTGCCCTAGAGGAATCTTTTTTTGTTTTGTTTTGTTTTGTTTTAGTTGTTTGGGTCACACCCCCCAATGTTCAAGGCTTACTACTGCACTCAAGGATCACCCAGACTTTACCTCCTGCAGCACCCAGGTAAATTGAGTTTGAGACCCTGACAGGCTCCAGGATACTAAGTTGTATAAGCCCAAAGTCATTCTTCATGGTTGCAGAAATATTTCTCTCTATCGCAGTTATTGCAGTCAAACTTCAGTAATTAGAGATCTTGTTTTTTGCACAGATCTTATGTTGAGGTCAGGGAGTCATGAAGCATTTTTATTGTTTTATCCCATCATTAGGTGGTGAGGCAAGGAAACCCAACCAGAAATAATTTGTCGCTACTTCCAAAATTTTCTCAAAAGCCCAATCTGGTATCAAGTAACAGTGCACAGCAAAGAAAGGTGGGAGAAAAGGGACCGCCAAGAACAAGTCAACATCATTCTGACCCACCTAATGCAAAAAAAAACAATGGAGAAATTAAGGAATATACCTTCAATTAGTATATGGAGAGAAATCCTGAAAATTTCCATGCTCATCAAAATGCACATATATGAGGATCGAAAACCAATATCTAAGTATTTTGCAACAGAAATCAAGGAGTCATTAGCCTAAAGAATTAAGCAATCTTTAGGTAAACAATTTAACCAATTCAAATAACTATGTGAAAACTTGTGAATTCATAGACAGGAAACTGAAGGAACTAAAAATATATGTTATCGAACCATAATAGCAGAATTATACAAGAAAAAATTTGCATAGGAAAATTTGAAAATAAATTACAAGCCAGCATTGATACATAAGTCAAAAAAAGGAGAGACAAATCAATGGAAGAGAATATAAGGTACTTAATGAACAAGGCAAAAGAAAATATTCTCTGATTTATAGGAAAACCAGATAAAAGGAAAAAGAGAAAAATGAAAGAATAAGTGTGAGGGCGATAATAGCAGAGAACTTTTCTTATTATCTGGAAAGAAGCTGCTGCAAAAATACAAGAGACAAAAAGGAAAGTCAAACAAAATAGACTCAAACAGAACAACACTAAGACATATAGTAATCCAAATATAAAAAAAAATTCAGAGAGATGCGTTCTTTTAATGCATTATGTGAGAAGGAAAACTTTAGTATAAAGAAAGAACATAAGAATGAAAACATATCTTCCATTTGAAACAATCCAGGCAAGAAAAGAGGAATGACATATTCAAACTACTAATAAAAGAAACTTTCAACATAGATTCTACTACTCAGCTAACCTCTAATTTATATGGGAGAGTGTTAAAAAATGCTCAGACAAAGAACAAACAAACAAACAAACAAAAACTTGCACTATTTATGGTAAACAAACAAACTATAAATAACTTAATTTTTGTTTTGATTTGTGTTCATACCTGGCAGTGGTCAGGGTTATTCCTAGTTCTGCACTCAGGAATCATTCCTGGCAGGCCAGGGAATAATATGGGATGCCAGGATTCTAAACTGAGTCATCCATATGCAAGCCATGCACCCTATACTCAATAATGTCTCTTCAATTTCTTTTTTTTACATGGTCTGTCATCTTTGTTTTAATCATCTTAACTTTACAAATTTGTGCTGATCATATCTACTAATGAGTTGGCAAAAATACTGTTACCAATTACACTTATAGGGATAGATAGTATAGCCATGTTTACTTCTGAATAGCTATTTAAAAGACAATTCTGAACATCAGTCTCACTTCAGGAAAGAATTTATAAGCAAAATTTTACTCTAACTTGCCAGCCTAAATCTTAAAAGCATCTGTCCTTAAGATCATTTAAGGGGCCCGGGAGATAGCATGGAGGTAAGGCGTTTGCCTTTCATGCAAAAGGTCATCGGTTCGAATCCGGTTCCCCATATGGTCCCCCGTGCTTGCCAGGAGCAATTTCTGAGCATGGAGCCAGGAGTAACCCCTGAGCACTGCCGGGTGAGACCCAAAAACCAAAAAAAAAAAAAAAAAAGATCATTTAAAAGATGAGAAGTGTTAGGTATTTTTATTTAATACTATACATATATCACAATAAAACACTTCCTTAAGTGAAAGAAAACATTTTAGATATAGGGAATTTTTAAATAAGTTGGCATAATTAAGAACAAAAAGATTTAAGGGTCACTGGCCGCTTGTTTTTCCCTTTACTAAGTTGTTGAACACAAGCTAAAACAGTAAGTCTTCCTGCTCTAAGAGACAGTGAGTTCCTTAATCTTTAGGTCTATTAACACAGCCAGTTATAGAAAACTATTCTCCCACAGGTGTGTAAATGGCAACCCCCATCTCTTGGAAAGGTGAATGTGACCAATTAAGTTCAATCGTATCTTTAGAAGAAGCAAAGTGATTTTGCACTTGGCTGACCTGGAATTATCAAAATTCAAAAAGCTTATAAGTCATTTAAACACAAGCCAATCTTATTTAAAACAGGGCCTTCCAACAAAATATACGTTACAGCAGCCACTCATGATCTGAATTCTGATGAATGAGATGGAATTAAATATGGTACACATAAAAAAGTCATGAGACATTTTTGTAATAAATAAGGCTGTGCCAACTATTACTCCTTAGTAGCCTTTTTGAGGTAAGCTATCAACTCTGCCCTCTCGGTCTTCTTCTTAATGCCAGCAAAGATCATTTTTGTTCCAGGGATGTACTTCTTGGGGTTCTCCAAATACTCCATCAGCGTGTCCTCTCCCCAGGTGATGCCTTTGTTCTTGTTAGCATCAGTGTAAGAGAATTCAGGTGCCTGACCCGTCTTCCGCCCAAACAGACCGTGGAGATTGGGCCTAGTCGTGTGCTTGCCTCCTTTCTCCACGGTATTGCACTGAGCACACTTCTGGACAAAAATCTTTTTGCCCTTTTCAATATCACCCATCTTAGAATCTGCCCTCACTCACAGTCACCGCACGGAGCCAAAGACACCAACTCACAAGTCCGCCGTCCCGCTCTTTCGTCTCTTCAATTTCTAATTTAAAATTTTAACCAGAGATATATTACAAGTGTTAAGATGATTGCTTTGTACATCTCTGATTGCCTTTTAATTTCTTGCTTCCAATATGATTCCCTGTGAATAGCAGAATTTATCCTTTAGCTCAGAGCCCAGAGTGAAACCTGAGTACCACCAATTGTGGCATAAACTCTCTCCCACTCAAGTCAGAGTCTAAATATACTACATTAAGTGTACTATTAAATGTCCAATTTCATCCTTCACCAAACAATTTACTTTTCCTCCCCATTAGTCAAATCATTACCATTGATACAGTTATCAATAATTGTTCTTAAACTTAAAAAGTCTATTCATTGTTCATTAATTTTCTTTTTTTCCTGTGTATTATATTTGATTTGTGTTTTTTCTACCTTGTAAATGATTAGAGTCTTTCTAAAAGGAGTTATCCCAAATAGTGCTTGCATAAATAAGGAACTATCACAGACATATATCACTAAGTGGATAGAGGCCTTAATGCCAGAGTTCAAGGATGCAGCAACACGCAGACCTTGTGACACCAGAGATCACAGGATCAGCTCAGCTCAGAACTGAGCATAGGTGTATGTTTAGGGAGATGAAAGCAGGGTTAACACATGAAGAGCACATATCCTAGATAACTGTGATATCTCCAAACCTCCCTTTCAATGTACATGTCTTTTTTACTTTGGAGTCATGCAGCATTGTTTTTGATTACAACTGGCTCTGCCCCTCTGTCTTTCAAGGATCATTATTAGCTAGAGTGTGTGTGTGGGGGGGGGGAGGGATACAGTGCCAAGGACAGAATTAGTTTTTCTGCATGTAAAGTGATCAATTTTTGACTTTTATATTCTGTCCTGTGTGCATATTGTTATGTTTTATTCATCAGGAGGAAAATAAAATAATAGACCTAAAATTAATATATTAATGCTAATGATATAAAATAGATTAATTCTAATCATTATATACACATTTAATTTAATATGTGTAAAGTTTATGATTATATAATATTTTATAATTGTCCAATAATAAAGAACTGTTGAAATAGCAAGAAATAAGTCCCATGTATATTCCCTCCTCCAACTTTATTTTTTATTTATCAAGAATATTGGCTTATCATAGTACAAATAAATCTATAGCAGTAGTAAAATACTACAGAATTAACCTAAAACCAAAGTTAAAAATTCCTATTATACCAAGAAAATATAAAATAATATATAATTATCTATGAAGCAATAACTTATAAATATATATAAGTTGTTGGGGCCAAGAGATGTAATATAGCAATAGCATATGTCTGAAAAATTGTACAATGATGAGAACATTTGCTTTTACATAGCTAAACCAAGTTCAATTCCATTCATACTTTATGTCCCCCATAAACAATCAATAGTAATTCCTAAATTCAAATGAAGGAGTAAGCCCTAAACACCACTGGGGGTGGATACCCAAAATTATAGCCAAAAGGTAGTAAGTAATATATAGTAATATATCCCATAGATGGCCTAAATAGGAGTGAATACATATTAGGAATGACATGACTAAGACAGTGTTCTTATAAAAACAATAATAATAAAAGGTTGCTTAGTATATAACCTTATATAGACTTAACTTACTCTTGAAATGCCAACTATATGTTTCCAACATTCACAGCATTATGAAAAAATCCCTTGAGAATTTCTATCTTTAGTTTCTTGACTTGGATGATTACCGATATCTCATCTAATTTAGCTTCTACACCAGAACTAACCACTGTGAGAAAGTGACTTGTGCAGGCATCCAGATAATTGTAAATGCATAAAACCACATTTTGGTTTACGAAGCACTATCATGAGAGTAATTTTCTTGATTGTTGTACTTGGAATCCAATATTTCTCTTTTGTCTTCACTGTGTTAAGGAACAGTCAAGACCTACAATTTAACACTTCAATAGTTATACATACCATATCTAATATGCACGATACATAGATACTTCATATAGATGCATTAAAATAATCTACTTACACATCTAGATATTACATACTATAAAATATTCAGAACTTTACACTCTCATAATCAAGTTGTTTCTTTCTAATAATGGCATTTTACATGTTTTCCTTCCTTCAAAAATATTAGCAGTGTTTTATATTAATATAACTATAATAATATTGTTTTAATACTTTTTAGATGTTTTATTAACCTTTCTGTTTATCAGCCAAATGTTTATTCAACAAAATGTTTGCCAGATAGATAAATACTTTTGTAATTTATAATTTTTCAGATGTTTATCAATTGCTGTGAAACACCATTACAAAGCTGTTCATGATAGTTTCAGTTATATAACATCAATAAACAATGTTCTTCACCAGTGATTTCTCCCATTGATGTCTGCAGTTGGCTTAAGAGTGCCCACTGGTCTCCCCCATTCATTCTTCGATTTCACACTTTTTTCTTCTTTCACTGTCTCTTATTTCACAGTGTTCCTCTGTCTCTGCCCCTCTGTCTCTATCTCTATTTCTGTATCTTTCTCTTTCACTATTCTCTTTTTTCCTATAAACAAGACTTGCAATATGGATTATTGAAAGGTATTATGTATGTCACTTTACTTCATTTTAGCAACTAGTTCTTGTCCAAAATGCTCATTTCCAACCTACTATTGTAATAGTGGTCCCCTTCTGCCCTGTGGTACACACTGCTCTTTGTGATAAGTTTCCATCCATGGACCAGTCCTCCTGGTATTCATCTCTATTGTACCTGGGTATTATTACCATACCATACTATCACATAAATTAATGTGATAATTGTATATGTATCCCTATCCCTCTAAGTCATTGCTCTCAGCACAATATTCTCAATATCCATTCATGTAAAATAAAATTGTATGACTTAATTTTTTCTAAAAACTGCATACAATTTCATTGTGGGGATGTAGTACTTTTTTTAAAATTTACTCATGTTCTTTACATTTGGGTGGTTTCCAGATTCTATCGTTAATAGTGCTGCAGTGAACACATAAATGCAGAGGGTTTTCTGTATTGTGTCATGGGGGCCCTTCAGTGTATTTCCACAGTGGTATTATTAGGTCATATTGGAGTTCCATTTTTAGTTCTAGTCTTTTGAGGAATATCTGTATTGTTTTTCAGAAAGGCTGAACCAGTGTAAATTCCAATCAGAGGTGAATGAAAGTTCCTTTCTACCTGTACTCATGCCATTACTGCTTGTTATTGTTATTCTGTGGAAACTTTAGTGCTTTCTAAGTTTAATATTATAATATCTGAAATGGTAAGAGATTACTTTCCTATGTGGAAAGACTTGATATATTTTCTTTGACTAATTTCTATGGCAAGTACAACTAGAATTATATTGAATGGAAGTGGCAAGAATGAAAAAAAACTTTTTTTGTACCAGATATTAGGGGAAATAATTTTAGGTTTTCCTCATTGAGTATAATTTTTGCTGTTTACTTGTAGTAAATGTCTTACTATATTACGGAAATTTATTTTAAGTTCCATCCTGATACAGATAAATCATGATTAAGAACTGGGTATTTTCAAATGCTTTCACAGCATCCATTGATATATATTTATTTTATTATATGGCATTATTTTCCTTCTCGTGGATATGGCAAATAATGTTAAATTACATGCCTATGTTAAAAATACTTGCATCTCTGGAATGAATCCTACTTGTTCATAGTATTAAAACATTTTTGATAATAATTGAAATCCTTTTGCAACTATAATTGCTAATATTTTGAGGATCTTTGCATCTGCATTTACCAAGAGTATTGGCCTATATTTCTCTCTATATCTTTTTATTTTTTTATCATAACTTTCTGCTTTTGGTATCAGGCTGTTGTTAATTTCCTAGAAATTTTTTTTTGCTTTTTCTTCAATTTCTTGATTGAACATAAAATAATTGTCAGTAGGTCTTCATTGAAAATCTGAACAAATTAACTTGTGAATATATTTACTCCCAGGCTTTTATTTTAGGGAATTTGGTTATCATCCAATTTCCTCATTAATGATAAGTCTGTTCAAGTATTTCATATCATCTTGGTTCAACTATGGAAGGTTAAATATGTTCAATTATTTAGCCATTTATTTTAGACTTTCCTTTTTTATGTCATAAATATTCTCAAGGTAACCTCTGATTTATTTTAGATTTCTCTAGTATCTTGTGAAATCTACCTTTTATTTCTGATTTGGTTATTTAGATTTCTTTCTATATATCTTTTTAAGTTATACTTGTGATTCATTGATTTTTCTCTAGGTACCCAGTCTTGCTTTCTTTGATTTTGGGACATTTTATTTATTGACTTCCAGTTCATACATTTCTGCTCTAAGTCTTATTTTCTTCCTTCTTTCTTTTCTTGGACAAACTTTGGCAATATTACAATTTATTAGTTGTGCCCTTGATATTCTTATTAGCTCATTTCTTCATTTCAGGAGAATGCTTGCAAAGCTATACATTTTCCTTTTTATATATTACTTTTTCTGTGTCTGGTCAATTTTGATAGCCCATGTCCTAATTCTCATTTTTTCCAAGTGGCAATCAGAGTTAGTTCTTGTTCAACCTTCATTTGCCACTCTTGTTGCGGCTCAGATTATCAAATTGGTGCCTTGTTTAAGATAGAATTTAAGTTGCACAGGTACAAAGCAAAAAACATGAATACTATACTATATGGCCACAAAAATTTAATTTTAAAGGTGTTTTAAATAAAATCCCATGATTAAAAAGTAAAATATCTATAGGATATTGGTACATAAATGTTCACAACTGTTTTATTCTTTTTTGAATAAAAATTAATTTATGGATATATAAACATATATTTGTTTTTTGTGCCACACCTGGTAATGCTCAGAGGTCTCTCCTGGCTATGAGCTCAAAAATAGCTCCTGCTTGGGGATCATATGGGACACCAGAATTCGAACCACTGTCCATCCTGGATCGGCTACATGCAAGGTAAAAGGCCCACCTAGTGCTATTGCTCCTGCCCCCTGAATATTTTTGTGATTTTATTAAAAATAAATTTTCAATTCTCAAATGAATTATGTGTTAAAATGATTCTAAATCTATTCATTTCACTTGTGTAGAGGTACTTTAATAGTTTTAAACTTTTCAGTAACCATCTTTAATGTTTAATTTTCTTAGAACAAAAATACCTCCCTGTGCAACTATTTTTATGATTTATGATAAAAAAATCATGTTTAAATTAATGAGGATATATAAATGCCAAAGAATTGACAGTATTTATGATTATCTATATTTTATTAGAATTGAAAACTACAAAATTTATAAGATATAGACAATATAGAGTTTCTTCCAAGATGTGTAATTTGTTGAAAAGACATTTATTTCCCAACAATATTTGATTAATATTCCTCTTCACCACTGAATTCTCTGGTGACTGCCTGAATTCCTGAAGAAACTCAAAATTTTATAATGAGTGGAGAGAGCTTAATTTTTATCCCAGTATAAAAAATTAAACTACTTACAGAAGTATTCTTCTAAAAGTATAGACAAGATACTCATAAAGTATGCTCTAAAAGTTATTTCTATTTTTTGTATGCAACTCTTAAAAAGTAAATATTTATTTTGTAAATATCTAATATGGAATAAAATATTTCTCCACTGTTTCTAGATGTATATTATTACTATTATACTTTTAAAATACAGAGTTCAGTGACATATTACAGAATATAAAAATATTCCTTTCCATTGACATTGGTTCACATTATTCATCAATTATAATCAAATATATGATAATAAAATTATACTGATGGGGCTGCAAAATACATCTCCAAAATTTTTACTTTTGCTGATCTAATGATTAGGCATCCCAGTAATATATAATGTTAATAATATATGTATCCTTTAATGGAATATTATTTTCATTATTAGTTTACATTAATTTGTACTTACTATAAGATTCAAAATCTCTTTACAATTTTATCCCTTAAGGTTTATTTACTTCAAACTATTCATGAGCTCTAGGAATATAGTATATTAGCTAAAAAAAACCATGTGATTTTTATACATATTGTACTTGAAGGTCACACAGCTTTTCTCATTGTCTTCTGGGTGCAGATTAGAAGACTAATTAAAGAGAGAACTCTTTGTTTTGTTTGTTTTGTTTTGTTTTTGGGCCACACCCGACAGTGCTCAGGGGGTACTCCTGGCTGTCTGCTCAGAAATAGTCCTGGCAGGCATGGGGGACCATATGGGACACAGGGATTCAAACCAACCACCTTTGGTCCTGGATCGACTGCTTGCAAGGCAAACACCGCTGTGCTGTCTCTCTGGGCTCGAAAGAAAGAACTCTTAATAAGATTACATTTTTTTTAAATCTTAACTCTAAGAATTATTTATGTTTTTTTTGTATCTAGAGAATAAAAAGTAACAATTTCTGTTGTAATCCATTGCAATTGATTTCAGAATATCAACTAATAGAAATTAATTAGAGAAAATAAAATATAGTCATTTTCCTATACATTTGCACCTAAGAGAACGTGTCATAATAGTTAACTATTTATTTAGAAAAAAATGTAAATAAAAAATACTGGTAACTTATATTGCAACTTGTAAAACATAATTTTCATATAAGTTAATTTTAAATTATTTTAGTCGATTTTGAATAATGAATTTTAAAAATAAAAATTTCAAAAGCAGGATGCTGTTTGAAGAAACTATTTTAGTCATGCATATTTATTAAATGTACCAAATTGATCATGAGATATGTAATTTATTTTAAGTTAAAATATCTTCATTTATCTTTAGATACTAATTTTAGTTCATATTCTATAAAAACCTTTCCATTAATAAGCAAAGACATTTTTATGAGAAATAAAGAACATGTCTATAGTTAAAGAGATATCATTAAAGTTATTAATTTTATTGTAGTTAATAACTTTCAAAGATTAATCAGAATATACTGAAGGATTATAATTAAAATTTTCTCTTAATTTACTGTTTTAATTAAAATTTGCATTTTGGGTGCAGTAACAACAAAATTAATTTTTTCTTAAATCTCTGGTCATGAGTATTAATAGCTATGATTACTTTTAAAATATGAGAACAGAATAGTTTTCTTCATTCTATTTCTTCCTCTTTAAACTTATATCATAGCACTGGTTTTTTGATCTAGCAGCTTATGAATCTATACATTATTTTTATAATTTCTTAATTTACATTCTATTTATTAATTTACTCATCTGCTATAATACTAGAGTGCCATGTAGAAATAACCTTTCTTATTCCAGTTTTAATCATCAAAACTATAAATTTCTTTTTATAGAACTTTAATGATCACAAGATAATTTCACATATATTGTGTTTTATGGTTACAAAAGCTCTGGAGATTCGTATTGAAAAATCTTTATAGAGATAAGAAAATAGAAATCAATGGGTTTCTTAAATCATATATCTCAAATCTTAAGCATAAAAATGTTGAGTTATATATGATCATATTATACTTTGAATATACAAAGTTTAAAATACATATTTATTTTTCAATTACTCTATAGATGGAAAGTGTAAATCTGTATATTTGCATTTTTCTAAAAATAAACAAACATAAAATATGATACCAATAATTAATATTATCAAAAAATTCCATGCTTTGTTCAGTATTCTTCAAGGATCTATATAGACTGATCAATAGCTAATAGGAAGCACACAATAATATTATAAATTTTATATAAGAAATCTTAAAATTAACTTGATTTCTGAATTAGTACCATATTCAGGAAGTAACTGGGCTATGTATGACATCAGAAAATTCTGTAAAATTAATATGAATAAATAAAATTGAATTCACCATGTTTTTCTAATTATTTGTCCTTAACATTTCAGTTCTTGTAGAAAATTATTTAAACTATTATTTCCCTGATTGATATTTTTATAAATGTTACTTTTGACACTGTTATAAGTATTTATATTGCATTATAATATCCATGCATTTCATGCATATATTTTTAGATCAATACTTCCATCTCATATACACATTCACAAATGTATACACACACAAAAATTTTTTGTGGTTTTTGGTCCATATTAGATTGCTCAGAATCTACTCCTAGTTCTGCACTCAGAAATTACTTCTGGTATGCTTGCGGGCCTCTATGGAATGCTGGAAATTGACTCAGATCAGCTGTATGGAAGGCAAGCACTCTAACCTCTCTGCTATCTCTCCAGCCACTGTACAAATTCTCTATTGTCTTTACTTTTATCCTCTTCAGGATTATACAAAACAATATTTTTCTTTTGATGCCTAAAAAATTAAGAAAAGAAAGCAAGTGTTCTTTTCTGAAGTTTGCAAATTATAACCAAAAATACATAAAAAAACTAAAATATGAATATTTCAAGACTTTATAGGAGGCAAGCAGTTTTTAATTCCATTTAGTATGGTCCTTTATTCCAGTTATTATGCGAGATTTCTATTTTTTGGGGGGGGGCACACCCGGTGACGCTCAAAGGGTACTCCTGACTATGCACTCAGAAATCGCTCCTGGCTTGGGGGAACCATATGGGGCACCGGGGAATCAAATCGCTTCTGTGTTATGCTAGCGCCTGCAAGGCAGACACCTTATCTCTAGCACCACCTTCCTGGCCCCTATGCGAAATTTCTTAAATATAGAATGAAACATGTCTACCGTTTGTTATTCTTTTGTCCTATCAGTTTGTAGCAGTACTCTTCCTTCATCATGTGTTGGGAACTGAGACATAACACATATTTCATGACTTGTACACTCTTACGGGTAATGCCAAGACATAAAGCCAAGGCATAGTGATACCTGTTAATAAATTATATACTATTATGTCCTTAGTGTTCATAGTTTAACTCATACTACTAATCAGTCTATTTTGCCATTACCTGCTAATTGGATATACTTTTGATTTGAGGGGGGGCACACCCAGTGAATCTCAGGTGTTACTCCTGGCTATGCACTCAGAAATTACTCCTGCCTTGGGGGATCATATGGGACATCAGGGGATTAAACTGCAGTGAATCCTAGGATAGTGCATGCAAGGCAGATGCTTTACTGCTTGCACCACAGCTCCAGCCTCTGCTTTTGATATTTTTATGGATTTTTTTTAAAAAACCTGTTATAGTATTGGGCCATTATATATATGCACATCTTGTCATTTACAAGTCTTTCAAATATGAGGTGCTTAATACATGTCTGCAAATAAATAATTCAAAATGTGCTTGTACCATCTTTTATTATTTTGAAATATAATTCTCTCTTGCTAAGCAGAATCTGGCAATTTCTCATATATTTATCTGTATTCCTTACTGGATAGGTAATAGGCCACTTTTTGTAAACATCTCTAAAATAAAATTGTTGTCACTTTTATCAATGATGCAATTTTCTTTCTTAGGTTCTATAAAGTACTTGGTTATTGCCTTACAGGAAAAATATTAAATTGCAGTAATTCTTACAATGATGAACACATATTTCCCCTTGTTTGGAGATAGCTCAATTGATTTCCATGCTTCTTTACTAGTACTAACCATCCCAAGATATTGAAAACAATGACAGTGACAGTAACAAAAATTCCATAAACCACAAGGACTATGAATTTTTAATATTATTGGGATTTAAGACATTTAATAGACTAGACTAGGAAGTTATTTACAACTATTTGCATTCATAAAATTCAACTTACCCTATCGAGAGTTATATACTAATTCTCAAGTAGTCAAGTAACTATAATAAATTTTTTTCTGCTTTTCTTGTACATTCCTTAGTCATAAGCCCAGAAATGTAACAAAATTTCCTCTTATATTTCAATAAACCTATATGTGATATTTTTTATTAGTTTGTTTCTATTTCTTGACAGGTCAATTTGTTCACAGTAAACCCATATCTATAGTTAAACTGTGCTCGTTGTTATATTATTTGATAACATTTTTCATCTTTTCTAAAATTAATGGTGCTTTTTTCAAATTTTTACAAATAATATCTTAGTTAAACACCTTTATTTAAGTAATTAATTGATTAAAAATTGACTACAGTTAGGTTTCAGTCATAAAAAGAACACCCCTCATCACCAATGTCCCCAATCTCCCCCTCTTTCCACATCTGTATTTGAGACAAGCTTTCTACTTCTCTCACTCATTAACATTTTCACCACAGTTTTCAGAGTAGTTATTTCTCTAACTGCACTCCCCACACTTAGTAGTGAGCTTCATTTCATGAACGAGTTCTTCTAGCCCTCATCTCTATTGTCTCTGGACATTATTACAATAATGGCTTTTATGTTTCTGAAAATCCATAGATGAGTGAGACTATTACGTATTTATCACTTTCCCTCTGACTTACTTCACTCAGCATAATAGATTCCATATACATCCTTGTATAGGAAAATTTCATGACTTCATATCTCCTGAGGGCTGCATAATATTCCATTGTGTATATAAGTCACAGTTTCTTTAGCCTAGGGCAGTGGTCGTCAACCTTTCTTTTTCAATTGAGCCAAATCTCACCAAAACCACGATTTAAATTTATTTTGAGAGCCACATTTTTTGTTTGTTTTTGGGTCACATTCGGCAGCGCTTAGGGATTACTCCTGAGTCTATGCTCAGAAATTGCTCCTGGCAGGCTCAGGGGATCATATCGGATGCCGGGATTCAAACCACCAACCTTCTGCATGAGAGGCAAACACCTTATCTCCATGCTATCCCTCCAGCCCCAAGAGCCATATTTTTTAAAACCGAAAATACATAGGATGGTACACTGTTTTCAGTTTCAATAAGTTTTTATTGAGAATATTCTGCATGCAAGTATTCACATAGGTCGGGAGGATACAAATAACACAACTAATAAAACAAAAACTTTAGAATGATATTATTTATCAGTAATGTTAAATTTCATAAAATTAGCCTTACAATGTAGAGAAATTACAATGACTGACAAAATCACAAACACTAATATGAAGATTGGCCTTGCATTTCCTTGGATAGTTTGAGTAAGTCAGATTTGTATGTTACTGCTCTTAATTTTAGGCATGATTCCAGGTTCTCATCGATGAGACAATTTCTCAATTTACTCTAGATAAGATTCATGCTTGAAAATGATCATTCGCACAAATATGTAGACCCGAACAAGGAAAGAACAGCAAACACTAGCTTTTTTAGCTGATTATATGAGTCAGGAATACTATTCCAGGTGTTAAAAATCAACATATCTTCCTTCTCCGGGTCTTTCAAAGCAGACCAATTATAATGTGAACTAAGTTCACATTTGTGTTTCTCAAATCTTTCTAAATTAGCACAAAGATGTTCAAATTTCTTGCTCCACAGTTCTTAGTTTTTTAAACCCAGCAATTGCATTTCCAAGTTGCCAATGTCGATATTAAAGGGAGAACAATTTAATTCCGTTACAGTGGCATCCAGAGGTTTTTTAACAAAAGACCAACGTCACTTTGCTGTTTCTGAAATCCTGAAACTTCTGGAGAAAAGCTTCCCTTATATTTAAAAGTGCTGTTTTAAAATAGGTGATGTCAATATCAGAATTATTTTCTTGGCGATGTTTTAACAGGCTTGGAAAGTGAATCAAAGTATCTCTGTCAAAATCTTAAGCAAAAACAGATAATTTATTTTCAAAAGAAGTAACTTCTTCTAACATTGAAAAATTATGTTTCCTTTTCCCTGTAGATTATGATTAAGCTGATTTGGATGTGAAGTAACATCCATCATGAAATAGTTTTTGAATCCACTGATCGTTTGTTAATTCTGGATAGTGAACACCCTTCTCGAGGAAAAATGTTTTGATTTCTGATAATAAGGAAGCAAAACATTTCAAAACGTTTCCTCTTGATAACCAAAATGTGCTGAAAATTTGAAACCCTACAATATGGAGATGAAACAGGTAAAAAAGAAAAACCTCTTAACAATCTTTAAAACCAAGAACAGTGTTCCAGAGAAAAGTAGTGATTTCACTGAAAGGAAAAAAAATCTATTGACACTTTAGTGTGTGCTGCAAGAAACCAAACTAAAATAACACAAAAACAAAAACGGCATATGTTAAAGGCATATATCATAAAGGAATTATGATAGAGTGCCTGAAACATTTTAAAAATAATTTTTTTGGGTTTTTTTGGCCACACCCATTTGATGCTCAGGGGTTACTCCTGGCTAAGCACTCAGATTGCCCCTGGCTTGGGGGACCATATGGGACACTGGGGGATTGAACCGTGGTCCTTCCTTGGTTAGTGCTTGCAAGGCAGACACCTACCTATAGCACCACCTCACTGGCCCCTAAAAATACTTTTTTATTTAAGCATATTTGTTACAAATTACTCATGCTTGCGTTTCAATCATAGAATGTACACCACCCTTCACCAGTGCACTTTCCCCACCACCAACGTCCCTTGTTTCTTTCCCCTTCTATCTCCTCTGCCTATGCCAAGGGCAGGCATTTTGCTTTTTTTTTCTCTCTAACTCTCTTTTCCTTTATGACACTGAATTTTCAAAATTTCCTTTATGATACTGTGGTTTGCAATATTGTTAATTAAAGGGTACCATGATTGTCACTTATTCATTTTCAGCATCTAGTTCTTGTCCAGAGTGGTAAGTTCCAACTATCAATGTCATAATGTACCTTTCTCTATTCTCACTGATCTCACCACTTTTTTTTTTTTTTTTTGGTTTTTGGGCCACACCAGTGACGCTCAGGGGTTACTCCTGGCTTTGTGCTCAGAAGTCGCTCCTGGCTTGGGGGACCATATGGGAAACTGGGGGATCGAACCACGGTCTGTCCTAGGCTAGCGCAGGCAAGGCAGGCACCTTACCTCCAGCTCCACCGCCCGGTGATCTCACCACTTTTTATGGCAAGCTTCCATTCATGGACTAGTCCTCCTGTCCCTCATCCATATTTTCTCTAGATAATATTACCATAATGCCATTTATTGTTCTTATATGCCACAAATGATTATTCTGTGTCTACACCTCTCCTTCTGACTAATTTCACTCAGAATAATAATCTGATGTATTGATGTATGTACAGATGATGCACTGTGCATGGCTCAGTGTTTTTGTGTAGCCACAGAAAACAGAAGTTGCACATCCGTACATTGTATCCACTCATTGTATGATAGACTGGATTCAAAAACTCCCTGCCGAACTAAACTCTGTGACAGATGACACAGTAAAGATAATTTGTGAAATTCGCAATTGTGATCAAATCCAGGCTATTCACCACCCTGGGTGAGAGTATGGATGCCCACTACTAACAACTTCTCCATTAGGAAGTGAAGTGGAAGTTAAGGGGAAGGGTGCTCTCTCGCCTTGTTGGCAAGAGGGAAGAAGTAGTGCAGTTCCTGTGAGAGCAGAACTCTGACTTTGTACAGCCCCAGTTGGACAAGGAATGGGTAGCTAAAATTGTGTATTTGGCAGACATTGTTCATTTTCTCTATGAACTTAATATTTCTCTGCAGGGGAGTTTCACAAGTAGTTTTTACAGTGAGACATAAGATGGACGTGTTCAAAAAAGAATCTGATTCTGGGATAGCTGTGTCTATGAAGGAGATATTGAAATAAATGCTTCCACTCTTGCAAAAAATTTCCAATTGGCATTTATATTATTCTGAAAGTCATAATCAATATGAAAAATAGCATTTAAGGGCATTAGCTCAGAACTTTAATCATGAGTACTCTGAACATGAGAATCCACGGAAAAGAAAACTCTGGGTTGAGAATCCCTTCATGGAAGATGCCCACTGTTGTGCAAAATAAAATATGTGTTTTAACATAACTCCAGGCACTATATTTCTAAACCCTACCCAACCTGGTCTGAAGAAGCAGGGTAGCAGGAAAGAAATAATAAACCAAGCTAGGCAGGAAAGGATGATCATGGAGTCCATGGCCTTTTACCTTGTACTGTCTGCCTCGACCCCAAAAAGCTAGAACACCTCTTTCTCTACTAAAACCAATTCCCAATACCAGGAGGCTTCAGGTCAAGAGAGAGACAACACTACATTTCAGTGGGGCCCGGGAGATAGCATGGAGGTAAGGCATTTGCCTTTCATGCAAAAGGTCATCG
>PVKC010001000.1:0-44960 GCA_004027635.1 Crocidura indochinensis
TTGCTCTGGTGATGATATGGTTACAGATGCTTGCACCTATTTTACTGGGTTTTACCTTTTGCTTCACTGTTTTATCTGCCATAGCTATTTTCCTTCGGTTTTGCTACACAGAACAATCATCCTGAAGCAGCACACCACTTCTGCAGGAGGAGCCCACTAACATGCCATACTCCATGGACCATGGCTCAAACAATAACAAGTCCAAGCAGTCTCTCTCTCTTCAGATTGCATCGACTCTCTGGAACCATAACTTCTACTATTTCTAACCAGAATGGTAAGTACTAGTGCACAGTCTTCTAACAAAGATGGAAATGGCTGGAAAGAATATACTGATGGTGAGATTATAAAATGTTTCACTTGTCTTGGGCTGACTTTGGTGATGTTTTAACACCTCATTTAGCTGGATAACAGATATCTCCTGATGACAGGGAAAGTAGGATGTTACACAAGTAAATCTATTTTATTAGGTGAATGAGCAAAAATAAAGATGCCGTTTTTGTGAGGGCTGAAGCCCAAACAAACCCAAGGACTTGAGGTATCCTTTATACTAGAGAGAAGTGAAAATGTTGAGGAATACTGATGATGTGTTGTTAGAAGCTAAAAAGAGAGGCCCAGAGAAAGCACAGTGAGTGGGGCACTTTCTTTATATGCCACCACCCAGATTTGATCTTTGACCACTTTTGCTTCCTCAAGAACTGTCAGAGGTGATCCCTGAGAGCAGGGCCTGAATAAGTGCTGAGCACTTCAGGATTTATAAATAAAAACAATCATGAAGAATCAGATAAATCCTCTAGTAAAATTAAGAGTTTGTTGGAGAAGGGAACTGAGGTAATCATAATGGCAGGTTGTTCTTCTTACTCTGAGCCACAGTCCTTCATTAGAAGTTTCCAGCTTCAGCTAGAAGACAAGTGTGTTATCAGGTCATGAGTAAATGTTGTGATGCTATGTACAGAAATATATCTTAGGAATTACCAAGCTCTTATTTCTTTAAAGAGGTCATAGGATTCTAAAGTTCCTGACTATTTCCAGGTGTTAGCTGCAAGTTGGGAGAGGAACTTTGGCTCTGGAAGGAGTTTCATGGAGTCTGGCATCACCATAATATCAAGGTTGAAATATATAATAGTGTATATATATATTAAGGGATCAAGAGTTTGAGTGATTTGTTGTATGACTACAAGACAATAATTTTGAAGGTAACTTGAATTTGATAGAAATTTGATAGAGTGTCATTGGAAGACAGACAAACTAGATAAACTCACTGTTCTCTTATGTAAAAAAAAAAGTAAGACAAACCCTTAGTATTTGATTACTAAACAGATGCCTGAGCATCTGTAATGGTGGTGTGTGCTTGTGGGGGTAAGATGTAAACTGTAAATTAGCTAGTAAGACAATTCAGGGTCTTGGACATTAATTCTCAGACAGAAGTTGGAAGTAGTGAAAGGTGATGTTAGTTTGATATGACATAGAATTGGCCACTTTTATTATGTGGAGAGATGAAAAATCTGAGTTGAGAGAATGATGTTCTTCAGCCCTCACAGATATTTCCGTAGGAAAGTGTAGTCTATCCATGAATTGTCCTCAAGGATCATAATGATCAATCAGCTTTTATTTTTTGAGTACAGATCATTGTATTTCTGGGACTTCATAAAGTTCATAATATTCTGAATACTAAGGAATAAAAAGCCTTTTAATGTAGCTGTGTATTGTTACCTTATTTTACTGCAGGCACAATTTCTTTATGTGTAATACCTAGGGTGAGACTAAAGTGAAAACAAGAGCTGGGTCCTCCTGTATGTGTTTGGTCATGTGACACCCATGTAGAACTCTTTGCTCTGTTGAATGAGTTAAGTGCTAATATTGTGGAGAAGTGTAAGATTATGGATAAGAGATTAAGGATTTTTTAAAATTTATTCTTTGCAGTATTCACAGATACCAGTTAATGTGCTTCCTACTAATTGTTCTCTTTGTTCTCAGACAATGATTCTTCTTTCTAATTAGCTAACAAATAGAAGAAATCATTATTGGATGATAACCTGGTCCAAGAATTTTTTCACTGTGATTTTACCTTTCAAAGTGCAAATTCATACCCTGAAACTTGCAAAGACTCACATGTTCTCAAGTTTCTACTTGCCTGATATTTCCATAATCCATTTGTGTTCAGACTGTTGACTGTATGGCTCAGCAGTAAAATTGTATAAATATCACCTGGGGAAAGTACAATTATACCTCACTCTGCCCCCTGTCTGTTCCTGCAAATGATATTTTCAGTAGGTGTCTCTAGTAGAGAAGTGAATAGAATTCATCCAAGAAGTAGAAAAAGCACTTCTGCATTACCATGTACACATATTATCAACTGAGCATCCTAGTGGATGATACACAATCCTGTCTGTGGGGTTTCAGATAATTTATACTATGAGACAGGACCATTAATGGATAGCACAGGACCTGTTGTATCAGGAATGGACTCCTGAAAACAAGAAATTTGTGATTCTCAGAGGAATAAACAATAAGTTGTGGAATAAAGGAGGAATGAGTCATCAACATAATTGGAAGATTTCCTCTGTGTACTCATAACTTGTTATTGGAAAGTAATGATATGTAAGGTCCCTAAGAAGATTTTCTGATATTTCCTTGACACATAATAGATTATACAGTTATCCTCATCAAAATTCCATTGCTCCCTTAAGTTCTTCATGGAATTTAAATCTATTATTTATTTTTAAAAATAAGAAAATTAATTTTTAAAATTAAAATTTTAATTAAAAATCAATTTAAAATATTAAAAATTTGGAGATCATAGTTATAGCACAGCAGTAGGACATTTTGCTTGCCTGCTGCCAACCAGGGATGCACCAGGTTCAATCTCCGGTTTCCCATATGGTTCTTCTACCCTGCCAGGAGCATTGTCTGAACATAGAGCAGGACTAACTCCATAATACTGCAGGTGTGGCACAAACTCCCCCAAATATTTTTACACAAAATTGATATTAAACAGGTAATTAGTACTGTAATCTGTAGACTATGTTGTGACCGAATATCATTTACGTTGAGTCTATTAATTTATTTTTTCCTAGAAGTATTTTATGGCTCAGTTCATTGTGATAATCTGACTCCAGAATTAAAGTTGGAGACACAGTAAGAAATTGTCAATCTAGCCCATCAACCTAAAGGCAATTTGAAGTTATCAGGGCCTGCTCTTTTGTGCTTTTTCAGGTCTCTTAACTCCTCAATCAGTATCCATACTTAGATATCACTTCATTCTGCATATCTCAACCCTTTCTTTCTGTAGCTTACACTGTAACAGCTGATGTCATTGTATGAGTACATGATTAGTGCCATAGAGCAGGATCTTTGTAAATGATTGGGACATCCAGAGTACTCCAGCATTTTTGTTTGAAAGAAAATCTCTCTAAAGAGATCATCCAAACTTGTTCATGAAAATATATGAAATAAATCTAATGATAGAACCCTTCATTCCCAGGGGGTTTGCTCTCTGAGTTTTTAAAATGGTATCATTTAAGAAAATAAATTTAGATCATACCACATAGTAAATAAAGGTTAACATATATTTATATGTTAGCTGTGAAGAAATTGCTTTGATCACAGATCAAAGACACATACTAAAATGCACTTCAGGGTCTCCAGATATGTTATAAAATTTCAAATGTAAATAGGAAACATAAGCTCACACTAAACTATGCTTTATTTTTTTCCTTCCAAGAACAATGAAAATGATAGAAACATGACTCCGGATTATGCCGAAGGTGAACTCGAATGTTTGACTTCTCATCACACTTTTCTTGAATAGTAAAATTCTTACATTTATGTTTCTGGCTCTGTTTCTTAGCTCTTTATTTTTGTTCTTGATTGGGCCCCCACCTGGGAGGATTCAGATGTTGCTTTTGACTGCACTCAGGGATGCCTCCTGTCAGAACTCAAGAACTGTATGTAGAGCTGGTGATAGAACCCGAGTTGGACATATGCAAGGCAAGTCCCCAAACTACTCTAATATCACTCCAGTCCAGTCCAGGATCTTAAATATTTTGGGCTGACAATCTCTGGGTTTTCATGATGAGATTCTTCACTCAGCCTATTAATAGGCAGAATTAAGGATATGGGAAAAAGTATGACTACCATTGGTTTCTATGAAGCCACGGGATCTCAGAATCCTTTGCATGACTGGGGAAGTTATTGTAGCCACAAGGGTGTGTGGTGAACAGAGAATTAAATTCTGTACCCATTAAGTCATGACATGGGAAAATCAGTTCTCTCTGCCGAGCGCGGTAAGGCAGGCACCTTACCTTCAGCGCCACTGCCCGGCCCCACCTGCTCTGCTTATAACCTGCAGAAAAGCAGGTTATATTTATCAGGAATGAAATAAGCTGAATTTTTTTTCACTCCCATCTGTGAGCACACACACATACACACAAGGACACTCAAAAAAAAAAAAGATAGATACACATTCGCCAATATGACAATTTTATAGCCAAAACTAAAAAAAATGCACAGAATACTTAGATCATTGAGCAAACCCAGAGAGTTACACAGTGTCTACCTGAATACTCAAAGCTGTTCCAGTAAGCTGCCAATTTGTTGCTTTTAGTCAGGAAACAAGGGATCTTATTGCACCTACCAAAAGTCCAGGGATGAAATTGGTGGTAGAGGGCAAAAGGTACATTCTGTTGTTTGTACCTCCTGAAAGTGCAAGAGAGCTTGGAGACCTGGCGCTACAAGAGCAAGGTAAAGAGTAGGGAGAGATGATCCAGAGAGGGCAGCTGAGTTCTGATAATTACCCACTTCCAAATAGAATTTAGAGATATTGTCTCCAATATTCACAACATATGTCAGTATTGAAGTGATCCATTGAAATTCAACAATGAAAGTCCTCAAAAAACAGTTATTTTTTGGAAATGTAACTAGTTAAAGTGCACTAGTAAGTGCACAGGGAGATGGAAATGAAAGCCTTCATATGGGAGGAATTAACTTCTATGGAATGGATTCACACAGCTCTTGGCTGACTCTTGTGAAGTTGTTGATGGAGGAGTCTATTATAGCAGAGAGTGCAGGAGTCCTGCATGGCTAAAGATCTTAAGGTCCTGCCAACCTAACTCTGGACCTATGCTGCTGTGCTTGAGAACCACTTGACTTACACAGCTTGGAAACTAACCCCTGCTTTCTGGATTTTCAGAGAACCCTGGATTTTTATTTCAAGTTGAAATGAAGCTAGACTCTTCACAAGAAAATATTCCCACCCTACCTTGGGATGCCAGATTTCTAATCTGTCATCACAGATATTTTTTCATCAAATAGATTTTCAAGAGAAAGAGAAGGAAGCAGAGTAGCTATTTGGGGGAAAACAAGACACATTCAACAAACAAGGAGTCTCAAGTTAAGAGATGTCTGTACAGTGAAAAGAAGGGTGTGGCATTTTCCAGATTAGGGTAATGAGTACTTTATTTCATCTGCTTTTATTTTAATAATAATATATAATGAAGTTTATTATCAATTGTGATATAGGTACCCTCCGTAAACCATTGCATTCTTTGGGTTGCCAGGGACTGAGCCCAGGTAGGCACTGTACAAACAATTGCCCTGCCAGATGTGCTTAGGCTGCAGTCCCACATATATATTGTTATACATCACCTCTGCACTGCCAATGTGCCCAAAGCCCATGGCCTGTTTCCTCTTATATATTTCTTTTTATTTCCTTCCTTTTACTTACTTGTATTCTCAATTATTTATTAGGGGCCAGGTATTCCCTTGGTGATACCATAAATTCTCTTGCTGATGACATCTTTTAGTATCTTTTTTATCTTTTAGTATTTTGATCAGTTTTTCTCTTTACGGCTGGTCAATAGGTCATCAAATATTTACTTATGTATTTTGAATTTATCTTTATTAAAGTACCATGATTTACTCAGTTATTCATAGTTAAATTTTAAGCTTGGCTATGGAAGCATTTAGGGAATGTTTCTAGCACCAATCTCAACTCTAATGTCAAGTTCCTTCCACCAATATTCACAAGTTCCCTCCTGCTACTTTCCCCCAATTTATCACCAGCCTGACAACTTGACAGGCACCTTTCTAAGTTCAATTATTAAAGTTTCTGTTCCATAATTTCAGTTTTATTGACAGTTTGGTTTTGATTGAGCTCTATCATTTCTTAACAAACTGATGTGCTCGTGTTCCCTTGGTCCATAATCTCTGTTATTCTTCATGTGTGTTTCTCAGTCTCCCCTCCATTTTATTTCTTTGCTTCTATCATACTTTAGGATCAAGGGTGATATAGGAACCATCCTTAAACTATTACATTCCCTCAGCCAGTCATTCTAGATACCACATATAAATGACACCATCTTGTATTTATTTCTTCTTCATTTAACATATCTTCCAAGTTCCATACATGATGTTGTAAAAGATAATAGTTTCATCATTTGTTATATCAGTATAGTATTCCACTGCGTATATTTACCAATATCTTCATGATCCACTCATCTGTCCTTTGACATCTAGATTGATTCCAAATCTTAGCTATACTACTGATTGCTTCAATGAATATTGCTGTGCACATGTCCTTTGTAATGAATGTCTTTCTCTCCTGGGGCTAGACACATAAATAATATGGGATAATTGGGTCAGATGGCAACCTAATCCAGAATTAAGGAGAACCATCCATATGGTTTTCCATACTGATTGGACCAGATAACATTCCTACCAGTAGTGGATGAAAGTTCCTTTTTCAACACGACCCTGTTCCAATAGAAATCACTTTCAGTATGGTTGATATATGTCATCCTTACTAATGCAAGATGATATCTCATTGTTGTTGAGATGTGTTTTTCCAGAATATTAACTACTAATGGACATTTTATATATATCAGTCATTATTGCACTTCCTCAAAGAAGTGTCTGTTCATTTCTTCTTTTAAATTTGTGTTTTTTTTGTTATTGATCTTTATATATCTTGGATATCAATCCTTTATCTTAGGGGTCTTAAACTCACGGCCCGCAGTCTGCAAACAGCCCTTTGTACAACATTTTGTGGCCCTGCCCTAGAGGAATCTTTTTTTGTTTTGCTTTGTTTTAGTTGTTTGGGTCACACTCCCCAATGTTCAAGGTTTACTACTGACTTTGCACTCAAGGATCAACCCAACTTTGCCTCCTGTGGCTCGCAGGTAAATTGAGTTTGAAACCCCTGCCTTATCTTATATGTTCAGTGCAATTCTATTCTTTCCTCAATTAGCTATCTTTACATTTTAGGCCATTTTTCTTAGGCTATACAAAACCTTTTGTTCTTTATAATTTTCCATGTAGGAGTTAAATTATCAGGTTTTTTTTTGTGCATTTGGTTTGTTGATTGTTACTTTTAATCTAATTTTTGTCACAAACCTCATGTTCTCTAGATCCTAGCTTCTCAAACAGTGGATCATGGTTATTTAGTTCTGTGGGGTTGTGCAAAACTTGGAAATAGTAAAAGATATCTGATAATGAAAAAGGAAAATGTAAGAGTACTGTTGGATTGGTGATGCTTCCAGCAAGACACATCATGTTGCATTTTGTTTTCGTTTTTGTTTTGCAAAAAGAGCTCATGAGTGGAAATGGTTTTAAATTATCTAAGCTGGCACATCTTTGTTGCAAATGGCAGAAAATTGTCTCCACTCTTCGTTTCTTGAATATAATGTTATATTGAATTTTATTTCGAAAGATGTGAGGGAAGAAAGAGGAAATGTGTTTTTTAAGAGCAAACTCAGACTTCTTCAAGGTGGTAATAGGCAAAAGAATAAATAAGCTCGATATATGTTCAGTGACAACAATGTCTTGAGGTCCAAGCCCATTTTAAGAGCATATGAGTATTTGATTCTGTATAAACACATTATAATAATCATAATCCATTTCGTTGATTGGCACCAATTTTATAATGTTACTCAGTCCAATGGCACAGTGAATTGTCAAGGGCTCCCCTCAAGATATTTACAAGATACAATGGTCATATACAGTGGCCTGGAAGAATTATATGTTGGCAAATATGGAACTTGAGGCATAACACATGGGCACAAACTTATGAATCATAATTCCACTCAACTTCTGTGACAATATAATGGTAAAAGACAACATTAAACAAAGAAACCTAGACACAACAATTCATGATTACAACAAAATACAGGAGGAAGAAAGGAAAGAAGGAAAAGAAAGGAAAGAAGGAAGGAAGGATGGAAATTAAAGTTTGAGTGATTAACATTAGAGGAAAAAATATTAGATTTTAGGAAGAGATTCAGGGAAGGGAAAGAACAGGACCAAAAGGAAGTTGAAAGGAAGGACAATAGTGTCATCATAAAGGATGTAGCAAGGATTGGTGAGCAAAGTAGTTTACTTTGAGATTTGAAGTTTGTGAGTTTGTTGGGTCTCCTGTGGCAGAAGAGTTAATGCTCTGTTTACTTTTAGACTCAGTTCTCTCATATGGGGAATTTAAGTGTCCTACAGCACCACCAGAGCACAAAAGCCATGCATGCATATTAACCATGTCCCAGACAGCTCTGCTCAGGGCTCCTTTCGATTGTCTCGGAAAGGATTTATATTCTGGGATAGAGAGAGACTGCAGAGGATAGGTCCTGATTTAGCAAACAAGGAGGTACCCAGGGCACTCCAGAGGTGGTGTGGACTCTGATCAGAGGAGTCTCTTGGCTTAAATTCAGTCACCTGTGATGAATTCTCAGCCCATTCCCCCCTCATGTGTGTAGCTCTGGAAAAAGCCTTTGGGACCCCATTACTGTGGTTCTGACTTATACTCTTTTGCCTCTTTTTCAGGACTGGTCCTTCTTCCTGAGCATAGTCAGCTGAGAGCCCAAGGACAGAAATACAAAGAGAACCCAGTGAGGACAGAAATAGTAGACTGATCCACGGGACTTTATTAACTATCTAGGAATAGTGAGGCTCATGGCATGATGACAGCTCATGCTTGGACAAGCTGTGGCTTTGCTGAAATCACATCTTTTGCCCAATGTTCAGGATTGCTTAGGAGGTAGTAAGTGCCCTCTCTCTCTCGATCCAAAGTGAGACTAACCGGTTTCTACTTACATTAAGTCATTCTGAAGGAGATAATAGCCAACACTTGAATTCTTTTTTTTTTTTTTTTTTTTTTTTTTTTTTTTTTTGGTTTTTGGGTCACACCCGGCAGTGCTCAGGGGTTACTCCTGGCTCCAAGCTCAGAAATTGCTCCTGCCAGGCACGGGGGACCATATGGGGCACCAGGACTCGAACCAATGACCCCTGGCATGAAAGGCAAATGCCTTACCTCCATGCTATCTCCCGGGCCCCCAACACTTGAATTCTTAGGGTTGAATCGCACCTGAAATGTGTGGCACACTTGTTATTCTGAGGATGTACCCCTTTACCATTGCAGAGTTTCCAGTACAAAGAACCAATACTGATGGGAAAGAAAAGGCAAAATGCTGCCATTATGTTCACCAGAGGGCGCTCAAAGACTCATCCATTTATTCAGAAATATGTTGACAGCTTCAATGAGGGTTCAACGTAGAAAGAAAGAAAGAAAGAAAGAAAGAAAGAAAGAAAGAAAGAAAGAAAGAAAGAAAGAAAGAAAGAAAGAAAGAAAGAAAGAAAGAAAGAAAGAAAGAAAGAAAGAAAGAAAGAAAGAAAGAAAGAAAGAAAGAAAGAAAGAAAGAAAGAAAGAAAGAAAGAAAGAAAGAAAGAAAGAAAAAAGAAAGAAAGGAAGGAAGGAAGGAAGGAAGGAAGGAAGGAAGAAAGAAAGGAAGGAAGGAAGGAAGAAAGAAAGAAAGAAAATCACAAAAGAAAGAAAGAAGAAAGAAAGAAAGAAAGAAAATCCCCTTATAGTACTCACATTCTAGCCATTCAGGGAGAGGAACAAGAGAAATGGACCATCATAAAGGTAGATAAACATTACTGAGACGAGAAGATGGAGTGGTAAACATTATGGAGAATGCTAAGTAAGATAACTTTATTTTTTATGATTAAGATAGAAAATGTGGAGTAAGATAAATAGAATCATGGCTTTTAATACTCTTGGCTTGTGACACCCTTTTAGCAAAATTTCACCAGTACATCTGACCCCTCCCCCTACCTCACCCCCACAATATTGCAGAGTCCTTTGGGTGTGAGGTCCTTGGTTGTGAGGCTGAAGATGTCAGGCCACAGGAGATGCATTCAGACAACCCTTTGAGGCACTAGACACTGCTTAAAAATAAGTGACATCTGTGTCCAACCTGGGAGAGATTTCAGCTGTTCCAGACAATAAGAAACAAAGGCCCTACTATTTAAAGGTAAGATGGCCTGAGAGGTGGGCTCTGTCTACCAGAAAAAGGAATAAAAGTGAAAGAACTCACCAAAACAACAAGCTTATTTTTTGTGGTGCAGGGTTATAACAGAACTAACATGTGCTCTATAAGAGATCATTCCATTCCCATCCCTGTTATTTAAAAAGAAATAAACCAGTGAGTTTACCACTGTGAGCTTGTAAACACTTTGTATTAAATCGTTAGTTATATATCATACATACATTCATATACCATAAATATGCATCCATTTTTGTCTGTTTTGTGTTAAGGCCACCCTCAAAGCAGTGTTCAGAGTTTATTCTAGGTTCTACAGTAAGGAATCACTCCTGGTAGTGCTCAGGGACTGTGGGAGACTGCTCTAGTCTGCGCAACATGGATGCCATCAACCATAGTCTCTCTCTGTGGAAAAGTTCCACTGAGTTGCTTACGTGACTGCTGGCAGGTTTTAGCCCTGAGCATAAAGGAAACATTGCTACAAAAAATTAGCCCCTTGTGCTAACTTCTGGGCCATGGAGCTGGGGGCAGGGTGCAAATAGCATTTTCTTATATCTCTAACCCCTGCTAGGTTGGAGATTGTTTGGAATCAGCCACCAAGCTATGTCTACTTTCTCTCCTCTCCTTGCCGCCCGTAAGCTGTGCTTTACCAAAATTCCTTGATAAAAGTGCAACTCTATCGCTTTCCCTTTCTTGGCTAAGTATCCATAGTAAGCATATGATTGATAGAGAGACCTGTTTGAATCAACCAATGCCTAGCTGCCCAGTAGTTAAATGTAAAATGCCTTTGTCCATCTTTGGTGATATACCTGTATTTGAAATGTAACTGGACAAAAACTTTTCATTGTAACCAATAGTCTTCAAGACCTGCCTCCCTTTTTGTGAAAAGTATATAAGTGCTTACCAATGTTTAATACATTTGCCCTTGATCAGATTTTAGACTTGGGTCATTCTTTCTAACCAATTTGGATTTTTCTATAGATATTTCAGATTGGGCCGGCTTCAGGAAACTCATGAACTAATAGCGGCATTCACCCCCAGCTGGCCGGGATCCCCAGAACGCCGTGACCCTCAAGGGACAATATGGGGTGCTGAGATATAATTATCTGTGTCGGCTATGTGCAAAGTAAATGCTTTACGTATTGTTCTTCAGCCCCCTAAACTTGCATCTCGGTGCATTGTTCTTTTCAGAAAATGCTAAACAACAATAGTAACTTTCTATATTTGAAGTTTGAAATGTTTTTAAAATATTGAGTCTTTTTAAAATTATGACCTGAATTCAGACAGATAGTATAATGGTAGCGTAATTGCTTTGCATGCAGTTTGTTTGATATTGATACATTGAGATCCTATATTGACCCTAAGTACCAACAGGAGAGATTCCTGAATGCAGAGCAGGACTAAGCCCGCAGAACCCCCAAAAAGCAAGATAATGATAAAATATAATGGATGATCTGCGTTATATTTAAAGGTAATTGAAACACATTTTGCCAATACATTTGTTAAAAGCCACAGGCAGGGTAGTTTCCAGATTGGTAAGTTACCAAATTTCCACTCTGTGGGCAGCCAGACTGGTTTTTCAGAGTAATCAGAACAAAGATGCCCATGTCTTTGATTCTAAAGAATCAAATCTGGGAAATAATGCCTAGTCTGATCAAGTTGCACAAACTTTACATTGTACAATTCATTCTGTGACCTTTGGATCAAATTTATTAATAATTATCATTTGACAAATGAGGAAAAAAAACCCCACAAAGGTTAAACAAGGCAAAGAACTTGCCCCAAAACATTCTTCTAAATAGATGAACCAGATATTTAAAATAAATCTTCATGAATTTCACCACAAATTTCATCACATGAATTTCATCACAAAGAGTGGTGAATGCAGTTAGAGAAATCAATATGCTGAGAACTATCACAACAACATCTGTGAGTGAGGGATGCAGAAAGCCAGTCTCAACTACACGCAGGAGTGTGGGGAGGGAGAGATGGGGAATTGGTGATAGGAAGGTTGCACAGGTGAAGGAAGTGTTCTTGTTTTGTATGACACCCAAACAATTATGTTTGTAAAGACAATATTCAAATAAAAAATTATTTACTAAAACACTTTTTTTCTTTAAATATAAAAGGCTTTTGAATTAAAAAAATAAAAGAAATGCCTTCCTCACTTACCACAGTGATTGGTGAGAGCAGTTAAAGAAATAATTATACCAATAACTATCATTGTAATGGTAGTGAGTGAGACAAATAGAATGCCTATATCAAAGACAGGCAGGGGGATGGGGAAGAAGGGAGATAGAGGGGCATGGTGGTGCAAAAGTTGCACTGGTGAAGGATGTACTCTTTTGTGACTGAATCCCGCTACAAACACGATTGTAATCATGGTGCATAAATAAATATTTAACGAAAATAAATAAAAAATAAAATAAATCTTCTAGTCCATAGCAGCTGCACCCAAATTCCACAGCCTGTACCATGTAAACAACCCAGCTTCGTGGCTACACAACTAATCTAAGAAGAGACATGAGGTTCACAAAACTCATGGTTGCATGGATCTTCAGACTGAAAACTCTGAGGTATCTTAGGTGGGGATTAAACTGTTAATTATCTCAATTCTAGAGATCCTGGATCTGCTGGAGTGAGGAATTGCAACCACAGAAATCTGCAAGTTTCCCCACAGTGACAGTCCATTAGGTGCACAGCAAATGTATGACATAGTGGTATAGAAGCCACTAAGTTCCAAAGCAAAATAATAACACAAAACAACTTAATTAACGACAAACGATTCAGTAAGTCCTCAGGGACTTTAATAACACAGTTGTGAGATATACAATTTTCACAAATTTTTTGTTTATTGACTTCTTTTTGATAACTCTACTAATAACTTTGTTGTAACAAGCAGCATAAAACAAATAATTTTGCTCTGTAGGGGAGTAATGTTGGGGGGATGAATGAAACTAGGTATATGGTGGAGGGAAAGTCGCATTGGTGGAGGGATTTCTGATGAAAGAGTGAATGCCTGGAACAATTTGTAAACTATTATGTGTAAAAGCAAATAACAATAAATATACTGAAGAATATAAAATCAAGCTGTGGCTGAGCCCCGACTCCTTAAAGCAAAGAAAAAATTAAATCTATCAAACACTATAACAGGCATAGTTGTGAAACCATTTTATGGGTAGTACTAGGGTGTCATATCCAAAATAATACATAAGACAGTCAGTTTTATATTAAAGGATTTTATTATGCACAAATTACAAGTCAGGCAAGCATTGAGTACCTGAAGCTGATTGGTCATGGCTGTCCACTTTAGGAGAAAATCGACCTCAGCCTTGAGAAAGAGACTTTTTTTAGACTCTAAAACCACAACTCACAATTTCCTTATGCCCTTTGCAATAATTGGTCAGATCAACCTTGGATACTAATGTCACCTGGAGAGAGTGTCATATATTCTTAAGAACAGTCTGTCCATCAATTCCCTCCTGCTTTTTTCAATGGATTGGCACTTTGTTCAAGACATGTTTGGGGGATTCAGGACATGGTGGGGAGATAATGGCAAGGTTAGTTCACACTTTCTGGCTTGCACAAACCCCCAGTCCAGAGAGGGTAGGGTGTCAGAAGACGGTTGGGGTCATCCAGTGTGTACAAAATGGCTGATATCTTAAGATGGAAAAACTTACATTAAGTCTTAATTCAGGGTGACCTTACAGTTGTAAATGTTTATTTGTTTTAAAAGTATATAAAGCATGGAGTATCTATTGTGTACAAAAGAATCTTCAAGTGCTCAAATAACAAAGTCTACAGTGTTTTGATTTAGAAAACGGCTTCTTTTTTTTTTTTTTTTTTTGTTTTTGGGCCACACCCAGTGACGCTCAGGGGTTACTCCTGGCTATGCGCTCAGAAGTCGCTCCTGGCTTGGGGGACCATATGGGAACCTGGGGATCGAACCGCCGTCTTTCCTAGGTTAGCGCAGGCAAGGCAGGCACCTTACCTCCAGCGCCACCACCCAGCCCCAGAAAACGGTTTCTTAAGAAACCATTGCTGACTAACAATAGCTACATAAAATGTTTTTACTCAAATTGTTTGACGAAACAAGACATGCACAAAGATTACTTTATGTGATTTTTTTCATAAATAATAAAACTGAGGCAGAGAGAAACAGCTAAAGGAATGTCAAAGAGAGCCAAAAGTTGGTAGTGAAAGCCTATCTTTCCTGACACAAAACATAGACATTTGCTTCCAACATTTGACTCCAGTAATGTTTTTTTTTTTTTGTTTGTTTTGTTTTGCTTAAAGAGGTTACTCTTGGCCCTCTTGGCCCTGCACTCGGAATTAATCATAGCAGCACTTGGGGGAACCATCCAGGATACCAGGGTTAAAACCCACAGGCAATGCAAGTCTCCAAACTATTCTACTATCTCTCTGACTCACATTAAAATGCAGTGGAGGTAAAATGCTGGAAGAGTGGATCAGATTAGCCACAGATAACTAAAGAAAGTCTCTGTTGAAGTTACCTGTTCAAATCACAAATCACCCTACAAGAATTTGGTGGTGACTTTTTATGCATTATTTTCTGTATCTATCCTGAAGCCTGTGATTGCTTTCTTAAACCACTGCACCTTAACAACTCCTCCCACTTCTGGATCATCTGATTTTCATCAAGTTTATACTTCACCTATAGTTGGGAGCCAAGCTCTGTGTTGTGCACTGCCCTGGAACTTTAAACTGAAGATGCAAAGTTCTGTTTTCTCTAATCAGTCAATACTTTGATCAACTATTTTTCGAAACCACCAGGTAAGATGTGGGTAAATGACAACTTCTGCATGTGTGTGCATGTTTCTGCATATGTGTCTGTCTGAGTATTTGTATAGGTGTCCAGGGTAATAAAGAACATGAAGAGATTTGATGTTAAAAGCAAAAGGCCTATACTCAAGTTTATTTTCCCCCATGAATTGGCCTTGACCTTTACTGTTTAATATCTCTGAAATACTTTTTTCTTGGTTGAGAATTGAGGTGGATATGTGGGATATACCTGTGATAAAGTTAGATGAGAAACAGGTATTTAGAAAGTGATGAAAGTGGTTAAACAACTATGAATGCAAGGCATTTGAAATAGAAATTTGCCAAAGATATTCAGAAGCGAGCATTTTAAAGACACTTATAAAATATCTTTATTTATATCAACCTATAAAAATTGGCTTACTTTATATAATGAAATTGACTTCAATATAAAATATTGTAATATCTATTTGAGATATTAACTTTAGAATTTGCTAAAAGTTAAAGAGCATTTAACACTTGTAAATTGAAGATGGTGCTGACTAAAAATCAGATACAGATTATTTTTTGCTAATTGTTATGGGAAGATAGACAGATAGTAGGCATCATTGCTGTGTGGTCAAGTTCAGAGGCAAAAACAGTGGCCAAGACTACCCAGACTGTAGAAACTGAACTCATAATCCTCTAAGATTCTCTTCTGAGGACACTTTTATTGTATCATAAAATAACTCTTTCAGATCTGAGAGTTGTGGACTCTGCAAGGCATTGTGTAACTGGGAATTTAAGTCAATTTAAACCTGGGCTTTCAAAAGCCACTGGGTTAAATTGATAGAAAACATTTTTAAAGCACTTCAAAATTTGTCCTTTAAGTATTTTTCATAGGCTTTCTTTATTTATTTGTTATTTTTATTTGGGCTTGGTAAGATAGTTACATTAGTGTTAAAATCCTTGTGTTCAGGGCCGGTGTGGTGGCACTAGAGGTAAGGTGCTGCCTTGCCAGCGCTAGCCTAGGAAGGACTGCAGTTCGATCCCCCTGGCGTCCCATATGGTCCCACAAGCCAGGAGCGACTTCTGAGGGCATAGTCAGGAGTAACCCCTGAACGTCACTGGGTGTGGCCCCAAAACCAAAAAAACTAATTTTTTTTCGTGTTCAAATTAATGGCAGCTCGCAAACATCAATGACACACAAACTTATACCATTATCTCCATGTCAGTGGTAATCTGGGTTTCATCTCCTAGGCACTCTACTTATTATTTTATTCAGAAATTTAAGGTCAAGGATCTGTGATCATTTACTACTGCCCAGTTCCTTTATTTGTCTCTCTGTATTCCACAGAGTACATCATTCAGTATTTGACTTCCCTCTGATTTACTTTGCTTAACATAAATAATACCCTCCTGTTCCAATGACCTGCTTTAGTCATCTTTTCTTATGATTACATGATACTAGTTCATTGTATATTTGTACCACTTATTGATCCACTTATTTGTCTTTGATATATTTTTTACTTCCATATCCTGACTATTGTATTGAGTGCTGTAATGAGTAGAGTACAAAAACATATTTTTAAGTAAATGCTTTTGTAGATGCCAAGAACTGGAATCTCTGGGTTCTATGAGAGTTTCTATTCTTTCTGTTATGGTAGTTGGACTTAGCCATGCTCCTTGTCTACCCACACTCTAATGAGTGTTGAACCTGGACATGCCCCTGGGCACTACCTTGGACATATCACTACCATGGTGGATAAAAGGAAAAACTTGGACTGTTGAGAGGAGGCTCCCCACCCCAAAGTTACTAGAACAATGCCTGATGACTTGATGTGAGAAATGCTGTCTGCTTTGTATCTATTTTCTGTTTATCTTCTTTGAACCAGTAACACGCTATCCTCCTCTGGCCAGTGAATATCTATCTCTTTCTCCCTCCCTCTGAAACCACTGGGCAGAGGGATGGTTGTTCACTTGACCTGCCCCTCCGCATATCTTTTGATATGGAAGCACAGTCAGATTGGAAGTTCTCTTCTAATTTACTTCTTCAAACATCTACCATCCAGGGCCATGGAGGTCAGTTAAGGAGCTAGAGCACATGAATGTTGGATCTCAAAGTTGAGCAACAGAAGTATATGATCCTTTATTCATTGTCAGAGTAAGTCCTAAACACCAAGGCATGAGTAGCTGTTGTAAACAAAACAAAAAAACAAAAAAGATCCTTTTTCCAAATGTAACTATATGTATTGATGAAGCCTGGGATTGTCAAAATCCATTACATGGATTTTAAGGAGATATACAACTAGTCTATAAAAAGAGTCAAATCATTTCTTCATTATTTGCTTTTCTATTATTCTTTAACCTCTACCACAGGTACTTTACACTTGATTGTTCAATTAATAATTTTAAAGACTAACCAGTGCGTCTTCGCTTAATTATGTGTAAAATAACAGTGAAGCCTGTATTTCTTCTTTTAAAGTAGCGCATATTTGTGGCAAATGTTAGACAAAGTATTAGGAAAGGGAAACTTCTAGAACTAGTTACCAAAATTGACCTCCAAGTTAAATAAAATTCCAGTTCCTCCTGGGTGTTGGCCAAGATCAGGTATTTACATGACAATGTCAACAGAAGTTGCAGTGAGCAGAGAGTAGCAGGTGAGTGTGAGATAATGGGAATATTTAGTAACCTTAAGTCAAATTGGAGAACATTCTATCTAACTGAAATAGTCAAATTTCAGCTCCATCCAGTTAGTGCCACCTGAATGAAGACAGTGGAAGAAGGTAGAATGAAATTAGGGGCTTTGGTGAAGGGAATTTTGCACTGGTTAAGGGTGTTGTATACTATCTCACTGAAACTCAGATCATGAATAACTTTGTAACTGTGGAAAAAAGACAAGTGTATGAAAAACAAACTTGCCTTGTAAACATTGATGTTTAAATAAAGAAACTTAAAAAGGAGAGGTCAGATATTCAGGAACTATGTAAAGATTTCGATGGAAATACATTTTTTGGTTTTGTTTTGGGGATGGGGTCACACCTGCAGTGCTCAAGGCTGGCTCAGTTCAAGCATCACTTCTGGTAGTGTTTGGGAAACTATAGGGTTTGCTCAGGATTGAACCACGGTTGGTTGCATGCAAGGCAAACACCCTACTCACTCTTTATCTCTCTAGCTCATCCATAAAAATATTTTATTCTTTATAAAAAATAAATCTTACAATTTTTAAATTATGACAATTCCATTTTTCCTTCATGTCTGAGAGCCAAAGGAATATTTGTTTGCTATAGGACAGAAGGTACAGAAGAATCTCACTTGTTTATCTCTCCTCCCACTTGTTTGGACAATGGGGTTTCCACCTTGAAGATGTCTTTAGTCTCAATGTCATTGAATGTTTTTCCCTACATTTTTTTTGTCTATGTACCTTATATTTTCATGTCTGACATCAAGGCCTTTAATCCTTTTTGATTTGACCCTTGTACATGGTGTTAGAGATCTGAGTTCACATTTTTGTTTTGTTTTGTATTTTTGGTTTTTGGGTCACACCCGGCAGCGCTCAGGGGTTACTCCTGGCTCCATGCTCAGAAATTGCTCCTGGCAGGCACAGGGGACCATATGGGGCACCGGGATTCGAACCGATGACCTTTTGCATGAAAGGCAAACGCCTTACCTCCATGCTATCTCCCGGGCCCCCTGAGTTCACATTTTTGCATGAGGCTGACAAGTTTTCCCAACACCATTTGTTGAAGAGGCTTTCCTTGCTACATTTTGCATTTCTTGATCCTTGATCAAAGATTAATTGGCTGAATATTTGGGGGTCATTCTTAGAATATTCACATCTATTACACTGATCTGAGGGTATGTTTTTATTCTGAAACCATGTGGTTTTAATAACTTTTGCTTTGTAGTAAAATGTAAAGTTGGGGAAAGTGATGCATTCCCATATTCTTTCTCTTAAGAGTTGCTTTACCTATTTGTGGGCATTTAATGTTCAAAATGAATTTAAGGTGTGTTTTATCAACTTCTTTGAAGATGTCATTGATATCTAAGAGGGATTGCATTAAATCTATATAATACTTTGGGGATTATTGCCATTTAAAGTATGTTAATCCTCCCAATCCCTGAACAGGTATTTGTCTCCATTTCATTGTGAATTTTTTTATTGAAGCAATATTTAAAGTTTTCTTTGTATAGGTCCTTCACATTTTTATTTAAGTTGACTCCAAGATATTTGAATTTTAGTGGTACTACTAGAAATTGATTTTCTTTCTTTCTTTTTCTTTTTTTCTTTTTTTTTTTTTGCTTTTGGGCCACACCCTACAGTGCTCAGGGGGTTACTCCTGGCTGTCTGCTCAGAAATAGCTCCTGGCAGACACGGGGGACCATATGGGACAACGGGATTTGAACAAACCACCTTTGGTCCTGGATCAGCTGCTTGCAAGGCAAACACCGCTGTGCTATCTCTCCGGGCCCTGGAAATTGATTTTCAATGTCTATTTCTTCTCTATCTTTACTTGTGTATATAAAGCCTTTGGTTTTTGTGCTAATTTATAGTCTTAAACTGGTATCCAGACTTCTATTATCCAGACTTCTATTTTAAAGTCTGTTGTACAGACTTTTATTGTTTCTAGAAGCTTTTGGGGAGAGTATTTAGGATTTTCTAAACATAATATGCCATCTGCAAACAGTGAGAGCTTGGCTTCTTCCTTTCCTTTCTGGATGCCCTTTTGATGATATCTTTTGCTTTTCTAACTGCTATGGCAAGTATGTCCAGAAATATGTTGAATAGGAGTGGCAAAATGGTAGCCTTGTATTATGCCAGATTTTAGAGGAAAGACTTTTATATTTCTCAAGCTTATGCAATTCGAAGGAAATAGTGACTAGGACACAAAGGCCACACACAACATTGGAGAATCAATTTACCCAATACCTATCAGATAAGGGGCTAGTATCTAAATTATACAAGCTACTAACAGACTTAACAAAAAAAAGTCTAACCCCATCCAAAAATGGGGAGAACAAAAGAACAGATATTTCCTCAAAGAAGAAATACAGATGGCCGAAAGGCACATGAAAAAATGGTCCACATTACTAATCATGAGGAAAATGCAAATCAAAATAACAATGAGGTATCATCGCATACTACAGAGAATGGCACATTTCTCAGAGAACAAGACCAAGCAGTGCTGGCATGGATTTGGAGAGAGAAAGAAACATTCACTCATTGCTTGTGGCATGATGTTTAGTCCAGACTTTCTGGAAAACTATATTTATATTCCACAACACACTGGAAATTGAGCTCCCATATTATCCAGCAATACCACTATTAGGGGATATATCTTAGAAACATCAAAACACAATAAAAATATGCCCCCTGTACTCCTATGTTTATTGAAGTGCTATTTACAATAACCAGAATTGAAAACAACCCAAGTGCTCAACAAGAGATGGTAAACTAATGAAACTTTGGTACATCTACACAATAAAATACTATGCAACAGGTAGGAAAAATGAAGTAATGAAATTTGGCTTTACATGGATGAACCTGAAGATTAATATACTAAGTGAAATAAGTCAGAGGGAGATTATACAGAGTAATCTCACTTACCTGTGGGATAAAAGAAAAATAAAAGGAAATATGGCAATAATACACAGTGGCAATAGAAACAAGGATCGGAAGGACCAGACTATTATATGAAGCTTACCATGAAGATTAATGAGTGCAGTTGGAGAAATAACTGCACTGAACTTCCATGACAATGAGAATGAAAAATTGAAATAAAATGCCTTTACAAAAGACAGGCAGTGCTAGGGGAGGGGAAAATGGGGGAACTTTGGTGATGGGAAAGTTACATTCTATGATTGGTGCATTTGGGGGTAAGAATGTCAAGCTATACAATCTCTGTGCCCTGGTTTTGATCTGAGCTTTTATCCCATGAAAGGTTTTTTCTTTTATTTCTCCTCCAATTCCCTACCTCTCACTTCTCTTTCACCCGCTCCCTCCCGTCTATTGTTTTCTTTCTCTTCCCTATACTCTGTTAGCAATAATCTTGAATTAACCACACTGGCTAAACATACTGGCTAAAACTGACACTGTGCAAAACTTCTTCCCTATACTCTAGGCAATAAGTAATCTAGACATTTCCCTTAAAGTCATTGCATCCCCTCATCTAGTTATCTGAAATACCAGATCTATGCCACTTGTATGTATTTATCCTTCCTACTCCATCTTGCATCTTTTAAAATGATATTTTTCTTTTACTAGTTAATTGAATCACCATGATAGAGAGTTACACAGTTGTTCATGATTGAGTTTCCATCAATGTCCAACACCTCTCTCTCCATCAATGCACATTTTCTGCCAGTAATTCACCAGACATTTTATTCTTACTGTTTTGTTCTTCTTTATCTTTCTCATACTCACTCACTCTTCCTTTCTTCTTTTTAGACACTGCTTTGCAATATTGTTGCTTAAGGTGTATCATGAATATCACTTTGCCTCCTATGAGCACCCAGTTCTTGTTCAGAGTAACTACCATTGTCATAGTGGTCTTCTCTTTGCCTTAACTGTATGCACCTCCTTTTTTTGGCAAGCTTCCTACCATGGACCTGTCCTCCTGGCCCTCCTTTTAAAGATTCTCAATAAAATAGGATTCAAAAAGAATGTAACATATGATGGTCATATACTGTCATCTCAAAGCTAATGTCACATCCAGTTGTAAAAACATAAAACTTTTTGTTTAAAATCAAGGGTAAAAATGTCTATTTCCACTTGGTTAATTTAGTCTTACAATACTTAAACAGTGAATCTATTATAAACAATATTCTTAATGACATATAGAATATACTAAAGTCCATTAGAAGCTATTAAGAAAAGTGCATATATAGAGAGCTAATAGTTGGTTATAAAATTAATATACAAAAATCAGTTACTTTCTTATACACAAATAATAAATAAAAAGAACAAATTAAGGAAGATTTTCTGGGGCCAAAGTTATGGCATTCAGGTAGAATGTTTGCCTTGCATGCAGAAGGACAGTGGTTCAAATCTTGGCATTCTATATGGTCCCCAGAGCATGCCTGGAACGATTTTTGAGTATAAGCCAGGAGTAACACCTGAGCACCACTGGGTGTGACCCAAAAACCAAAAATAAAGTAACATTTTCCTATTAAAGTTACATTGAAATGAATCATAGAACTAAGAGCAAATATATTTAAAAATTAGTCAAAACCTATGTAAAAAAGAAAAAAGGAGAGAAAAAAGATACTTTTGCTACTGAAGTAGGCTGTAGAAATGGCTGGAGGGATACAGGGGCCATTGATGGAAGGAAATGTGAACCTGGTGAAAAGTATTGTATATTGTATGACTGAAAGTTATCATGAGCAATATTGTACTTGTGTATCTCATGGAGATTCAATTAAAGAATTTATTTTAAAAGCAAAGAAAGAGACAAAACTTTGCTAAAAGGTCTCTTTAAAAACTACAAGCCACTGTTAAAGACCTCGAATAAGACATAATGAATGGAAAGAGATTAGTTGTACATTAATAGAGAGAGTTAGCAGTGTGAAACATCCTTTGTTTTAATTGTATTTAATGCAACTCCAATAAGAATTCCAGTGATATTTTTAAGGAAATAAGACAAACATTCGATAGAATCACAAAAGATCTTTTATCTACAAAGCTAGGATAATCAGAGGAGAATAAAAGATGAATTGGGGCATCTTATTGCCTGATTTTGAACTACCCTAAAAAGTAAAATTAATTATCATTTGAATCATTGATAAAATTTACTCAATACCAATGGATAAATTAAAAACCCAGAAATAAATGTATGCACTTATTAAATCGAATTTATGGTATAGAATCGAATACAATACAATAAAGAAACAACTCATCAACAATTGTTCTTGGAAAATTTGGAAATTCATAAACAAAAGAATACAGTTGTAATACTCTATAACCTCTTATGGAAAAATGTTTAAATGTATTAAAAATCTAAATGAAAGATCTGAAAGCATAGTATTCATTGACAAAAACATAGTATGACCATTGCACTGGAATTTCTTTCAGAAAATTAAACTCATGGATGGGAAATAAAAACAAACAATTATAAATGTATTCTAATTGAAAACCTTTTGCATGGAAAAATAAAATATAAGTAAACACAAAACAACCTTCTTTATGTAAGAGTTATACATCATATATCTGATAGGGGATTAATGTGTAAGTATATAAAAATGTCAAAAATCTACAATCTATTCAAACCATACAGACATGAAAATATTCCCATTATCACTACTATCAAGTAAATAATAATTACTAATACACTGAAGTATCTCAACTCACATCTATAAAAATGGCTCACATCAAAATTAACAAAACAAGTCTTGAATTGATTCAAGCATTGCTGGCAATGTAGCTTATAGAATGCAGCCTAGGATAATAAGAGAATGGACATAGATGCAAAAGTTGCCAAAGAATACATGAAGTAATAACTTAGATGTTTTTGAGACTTTCTCTTATCCTCATTTCTACATCTCTTGGTATTTAAATTTTCTTACTCAGGTAGAGTAGATATCCCCATATGAAAGAAACCAGAACCTTATGCAGATCCAAAAAAATGGGAATTTCTTGGTATCACTGGGAAAGATTGATATGTTACTTCAATAACAAATACACACAGAGAAATATTGCAGAGGAACTGCAGTTGTCCCAGTTGTGATTTAAAAAATGTAGTACCAGATATATAGTTCAAATTGTATCATACAGGCTAAAACATGAAAGACCCTGAATTCCATATCCCACATAGCACAGCTTTCTACACACTAATATGTGTGGTCCTGATGGTTCCTAAAAAGCACCTTAACCAAAAATTAAATTAACCATTAGGCCCCCATCACTGGGAAGTGCATTTTCAGGAGCATGTACAGATATTCTGATCACTACTTTATGTTGGCCAACCAATCTGTAATAATATATTTTGTTAGGAATAATCTAAAAATAAGACAATTACCATATGATTAGACCAGTGGGATAAGTAAGATGAGAGTTCTTGGGAACAAAGAAGGCCTGATATAGGGTCTTCAACATTATGAGTTTCAACCATAATTAGAATTGACACATAGCTGCCATACAAAATTTAAATTCTGGAAGGAGTAAAATGGAAGAAAAACCTCAGAAAAATGTTACAACCTCATCTAAAAACTACAGTCCTCCCCCAATAAGTAGCTGCCTGTGCCTCCTGAACTAGGAAAAGCTACACCACCTCAACCCAAATGATTTAGCTGAAAGGAAGATGCAACTTTAGCAGTTAACAAGGCACGTGGCTATTATGGTCTGCTCCATAAACAACCTATTATTCTTCCCCTCCCCAAACAGGTGGTGACTTGGCAGTTCAGTACCTGCTTTCTGAGGACAGTTTCACTATGCAATGGCTAATGAGATTCTGGGTCGTGCGGAGCATCCACAAGTCTCAACCCATGCGCTTCCAATCATTATCTGGGCCTGGAGCCCCAAGATGGACTGACCATGATAGGCCCAAGGAATTTAATTTTGCAAAAGACATAGTGGACTACTGGGCTCAAATGGAGAAGGTGAGGAGACTTTCTAATGGGGGTGTGAAAGAAGGGACCTCCTTTTTGGTAGTCTGAGCAACAAAGAATGAAGGGTAGTTTCTACATCACTTCACTTAGGTCATGAGAAAAAATCCCTGATTCTTACCAATCTTCTTCTCTGGGGGGAAAATCAAGTGGCAGTGCATGTAACTAGCATAAAAGACCATGAATTTGATTCCAAGCACCAAGCATCCCCAACCATCACTAGAATGACCCTGCTGGCCTCTTGACCAAACCTGGGTCAGTTCTGTGCAAAGCAAGCAAACACCCTTATCTTGTCTTACCTTTCCAGCTCCACTTGCATTTACTCTTTCTTTACAATAAGTATTATTGTGACCAAAGTGAATTACAAATTATTCACAGTCATATTTTAGGTACATAATGACATTGAACAGGAGAATTCCCACCACCAGTGTTGTCCTCCTTCATCCCTGTTCCTAGCATGCATCACATATCCCTCTCCTGTGGCCCTCAGGCTGTTAATATAAGTGATCCCCTATGTGTCTAGCTTGTTGTAGATTGGGTATAGATATTGTTTTCGATGGCTTTAGATTTGGTTTTTAATTCTGATCTTTTTTTAATTTCGACTCATTGTTTATATGACTGTTTTTTCTTGGTACTATACTTCCCCCGCCCCTCTATTAATGAGGAAGAACAAGATGATTCAGGTTATGTTGTACGGTTTGAAATAAAAAAAATAGAGAAAAAAGAAAAAGGAAAAAGAAAAGAAAAATCAAACAAACAAAAAACAAAACAAGAAGGAAACGAACCAAAAAAACAGAGTTCATCTAGATATTATAAATATCAATTTAAAAGAAGTAAAGGTAAAAAGAAGAAAAACACTACAAAAAGACAAAATATTTTAAAAAGAAACAAAAACAAAAAAGAAAACTACAAAGAAAATAACAAAAACAGCAAGTATAATCAAACAAACAAACAAACAAACAAAAAACCCAAACCAGAGACACCACAGCAATAAAGACAGCTACCAAACAATAATTATGAGCACGAAATAAAGAAGAAAGAAAAAGAAAGAAAATATTGTGGTTTTTTTTTTTCACAGACAAAGTAAATATTGGGGAGACTTACAAAGGGAGTTCCCTTGACCTAAAAGTACAGGGTTTCTCTGCCTCTGAAGCATACTGTCATGAGAATAACTACAGGTTCTGTATATGCTCTTTTTTACTCCCTAGGTCTTTTTATGGTGCCAAGAAACTTTCTGATCATTTGTGGATGATAAAATCAGGCCTTTGTAACTAGAGATCTTGTATTTGCAGAGGTCATAGGATGAAGCCTAGGATAGTTTCTTTACAGGTCTAGAAGTTCTGTTCCATCGCTGTTGTTTTAATCAGTCTTTTGTAATTGGTGGTCTTGGTTTTTGCACCAATCCTGCACAAAGCCTAAGATAGAGGCTTTCATTTTGTTTCAGAAGTTCTGCTCAGTTGCAGTTGTCTCATTAGGACTCTGGAATTAGAGATTTTGGTTTTTGTACAGATTGTAGACCAAAGCCTAGGCTTTGTCTAGGGTCTTTCTTATGGTCCCAGGATAAGTTCTGTCCAGCTTTGGTTGTCACAGGCAGTCTTCTGTAGTTCGCTATCTTGGTTCTGCACAGATCAAAGAATGACATGTCTTCTGATTTCGTCTCATCATTAGGTGTTGAGACATACTGATATTATTTGTTTCTTTGTTGTCTTTTCAACTTGGTTTAGTCTCTGTGTTTTCCTTATGCTCTTTGGCATATTGAAGGTAGCCTTTTTAATTTTAATTTAGGTTTTTTGTCTTTTGGTTTTTGGTTTTTGGGGGTGTAAAATCACCCCCTCGTGCTGTATCTCCACACCCAGATGAATGAATCTGAATCAGAGTCGTGCATAATATAATCAAAACCAGGCTGAGGATGAAATATGTGTAGTCTTGCAGTCTTTGACCTCCACCCATGTGCTTGTCAGTATTGCTGTTTTTATTGAGTTCAGAGTCAACCCTGGACAGGGCAGTATGACAGTGGAAGGACAGATTGCTCAGGATATACTGTTCCAGTTAGAGCAATATTTACAAGTAAAACAACTTCTGTTTTGGGATAAATCCAAGTTGTAAACAAACATACAAAGGAATCAGGAATGATCTTTATTTTAAGTAAAATAAAGTGTAATCTAACAGGGGTGTCACATCTTTTGGTGCTCAGGGCTCAGTCCTAGTTCTGCATTCAGGAATTATGACTGTTGGGCTTAGGTATCTTTATGGATTTCCAGGAATTTATATCCTGGGTTGGCCATAGTTAAAAAAATCTTATTCATGCTTTAATATAGCTTTTGTTCAAGAGAGCTATTTATTTGATTAATTGATTGATTGATTTGATTTGGTTTGGTTTGGTTTGCTGGCACACTCAGCAGTGTCCAGAGGTTATTCCTGGATTTTCACTTAGGGATCACTACTCGTGGGCTTGGTGTACATTATAGGGTGCTGGGAACTGAATCTGGGTAAGCTTTTGCAAGGCAATTACCCTCCTCCACTATCCTATTGCTCTGGCCCTCCAAAACAAATATTTTAAACTTTTTTTTTAGTCATGAAATGTTTGTGGGATGATTTCTGGAGATTAGTTTTTGTTGTTTTTCCTCTGGGTAGGTCATGGTTCCCTAATCTCTATAAGCCTTGCAATTGATATTGATAGTATAATACAAGAAGAATGCAATCACTACCCTGTTTGAAGGCCAGTTATGAACATGCAAAGAACTTCCTTAATTTTCCTACTTTACATCTTTAGGTATACCCATATCTTTTCTGGTCTGTGCCTTCTCCCAAGAATGTTCAAGTCCTTTTTCCTATTGTCTAGATATATTTAGATACTTTTAATTTAATGACTTTCTGAAATGTTTTATTCCTAATTATATTTGGGTCCTAGGATGCTTTATGTTATCCTATGTATGCTAGAGGCCACCTACTTGGTGACAACAGGTCAATACATTTCTCATACTCTAGTGACTTGTGACTTCTCCTGCTTTCAAAGATCTCCATTCTTGTATTCAAATTATAGCACTATTTCCATGAATGTCACATAGACAGAAGCCAGAAAAGAAACCTCCAGGCAAGTCAGAATAAAACAAACAATGCTATGTTCCCTGTGTAAGGAACTCTGACCCTGAGACCAAAGGAGGGCACTAGGTTTGAGAAGGTCCTAGCTGCCTATACCTTTAATGTAGAGCAATTTGAAAACCTAGCTATACCCGCAAGGGACGGGGCTTGAAAATCCACCCATACCCACAAAAAGGAAGCTATTAGGGTCCCAAAAGATCTTGGTCGCATGTCCATGAAGTACTCAGGGAAAAAGTTAAATAGTATAAATATTAATTTGACATAAATTTACTAGCATCCTAAGGACTTTCCTTTGATCCTCCTTTAAAGACCACTCAGATTTCTTTATACACACCTTGTCATGAGCAGTTGGGTAGATTCAAATGTTTTTTGTTTATACTTATAGAATTATTACCTGCTCTCAAATCTACCATTGCTGTTCGCCTAAGTGTAGTCATATTAAGGGTTAATATTTTATAGCTCAGCTCAAAATACATGAATGGGAGCAAAGCCAAAACAATAACCAGTCTCTGGGAATTCACCTTGCTGGTTGAAACTTCTATAGCAAATGCAATGCAGGAGCTTTAAACTGCCCTAGGTCAATAAAATGTAAACTTGCCTTTTGCCCTGAACAATTTGTCCTGTAAGTTTAGCTTGGGAAATGTAGTTATGTCTACAATTGTGATGCCTTGCCATGAATTTTGTGTAAGAGTTCTGCTCTAGTCCAGAGAGGAGAGACAAGAATAAAAGACAAGGTGCCCCTTCACTTCTGAGTGTCTCAATTTCTGATCATCTCGTTGAACAAACACCTTCCTGAGCAGGGACCTCAAGAATTCCCTTAGTGTCCATATCAAGCAGACTAAAACAAAAGTAGCAGCTCTCAAGCGTAGTATTTTATTCCCATTTCATTAAAGAAATAATTATGGCAACAATTGAAACTCACTATCCATATGTGACGGAGAAACATATGAGAAAATGGAGAATCAAATCTTCAGTGAATGGCATGAAATTTATACATAATTTAATGTGACTTAAGAGAAGCTACATGAAGTTGTAACAGGTCACACCTCACCTTCTTAGCTTCTACTGGATCTTCAAAATTTTAAAACGTTATCCTGTTCCTTGAGCTGGGGTTAACTGTAATGATGGATTGACCAAACAGAGTGGCCCTGTGCTTTGATCTTAAAAATAATGCTGGGTGTCTGTTTTTGACCAGGAAGGCAAGAGAGAGCCGCGTCCTGCCTTTTGGTGGGTGAATAACCAAGGAAATGAAATTAAGTGGACTTTCAGAGAGTTGGCAGACTTAACCCATCGTGCAGCCAATGTCTTCACACAGACCTGTGGCCTTCGACAAGGAGATCGTCTGGCCTTGATCCTTCCTCGAGTTCCTGAGTGGTGGCTGGTGGTTGTAGGCTGCATCAGATCTGGTCAGTAACTCATCTATTTATCAAAAATTAATAGAGCCTGTTAAGTATTTTCTCTTTTCTTCTTCCTAGTTTTTCTGGTTCTCAGGGTCCTCAAATATTATTTTATGACTTCATGTCCACTTTCTTTCTTCATGTGTATAATTTCAAATTCATTGTTAGAATTCTTTCTCATTTATACATACAATCTTACATATAACTTGTAATATCTCAGACATCCTTGTCCTTATTAAAAGATGAACCTTCTTTCCGTATTTGATCTCTTTGCCAACTGAGTTACTGAAGAATCTGTTTCAGAACTACAGAGATAGTAGTACAACAGTTGGTTAAGGCAGTAAGCATTAATGTAGTCTCAAATACAGATGAAGGTTGAGGGAGGGAAGAGATAGGGACACTGTAGATTGGAAGGGTGCATGGTGAAGGGGGGTGAACTTGTTATGACTAAAACCCAATTGCAATGATGTATGTAATCACAGTCTTTAATTAAAAATTATTTAATTAAAATTGCTTTGATGTCACCAATTTCAATTAATTTCCAGAAATACATGGTCTTTATAGTTAATCTGAAGTGTTTTTAATAGACTCTCTTTAGCATCCTATTAATTAATAATCTTTCTTCCTATGGTTTATTGTTTGATTACAATTTCTTTTCCTTAATTTAACTGCATTTTTATAGGTGGCACAGATAGCTTGGAAGTTTCACTGTCTATCATGCTTGTATTAGAGGTACTTGCTGGATAGCTTATTGTGTAGGTGGAAGTGCTCAGGAATTTCTAGGTCATCTCAGAATGTTCAGAGGCCACCAGCTCTCTACCAAACCTTTTTTGGTGTAACAAGGAGAGGACTTGTATATTCTAGACATATGCTTTGTCACTTAAGTTATCACCTACCCCCAAAATTAATAACATTGTGCTTTTATGAATATATTCTGTTAATATCACCCACTTTATTAATTATATTAGTTAATTATATCTATATGTTTATATGCTATATTTTTACATTCTTCTAAAATTATTTTCTTCTCTCTTAACTGGTATATTTAACTTAGAATCAATGAAAATTAAATGATTTTTACATATATACCTCAGTTCTTTTTTATGCATGTTCATGCCTACTTTGTTATTCTCTTGATTATGTATTTTTCCATGTCTCATTTTGCCTCATTAGTGTCTGTCATCCCTTGTGTTTTCTCACAAATAGAATTGTAGGTCTGATTGTAGGCTGTAGAGATGGCTTTCTGAGTGCAAGACTTGGCTTGCATGTAGATGACATGGGTTCAGTCTCTAGTACTCCAGATGGCCTTCCAGACCCCACCTGAAGTGCAGCTTACTTTTGATCACATCGGCATAAAACAGCCCAGAGTGTTGCCTGTTTTGAACCAATAAATTACAAAATTATTTTTGATTAATTGCTCAAAGACATAGGACTCAAGAATGAGACAAGTTGTAGAGATAGAGAAGAAAGAAATGATGCTATCTATAGATCTAAGTAAAGTCTCACAAAATCCAAGACATGAGCATAACATTTTGTCTCTATATTGAAGAGAAATAAAATTAAAGAATCATGTGAATGAATGAGGGAACTGGAAAGCCTGTCTGGAGTACAGGTGGGGGTGGATTGAGAGGGAGGGAGATTTGGGACATTGGTGGTAGGAATGTTGCACTGGTGAAGGGGGTGTTCTTTACATGACTGAAACCTAATCACAACCATATATGTAATAAAGATGTTTAAATAAAGAAAAATACATGAAAAAAGAAGCCAGTAATAGGTATAGGATATAAAAAAAACTAAGATTCAGTTATAGCCTAAATGAAGCATACCCATTTTAAAGTATAAAATAGAGTGTGAGAGAGAAGTTGGAAAGGATGATAGAGAAGTGGGGAAAAAATGAGAAAGAATGGTCCCTTTGGTATGGAGATGCACTCAATTGCTATAGATGTTGCAAAGAGAAGGGATATGGAGGGAAGAATAAAACAGGTAACAGAATGGAAGAATGATAGTAGGAAAATTCAGAAGAGGTCATAAGGTGGAGATATGATGCTCCAATTGGAGCAAGCAAAAGCTTTAACTAATTGTAGATGAAGGAAGAGAGGCAGCAGTAAAGCTCTAATGTTGACATGGATAAATGAGGATATGAAAGTTGAAGGAAAAAGAGGATACTCAAGATGACAAGGAACAGTCAGAGAGAAAGGTGAGAAAAAAAGAGAAGGGACGTTGATAGTCCAAGATCAGAGTCCTTGTGCTATGGGCATCTCTATTTCCAGGTGCCAAATAAATTTGTAAAATGTGTGTTTCAACTGTCTGCAACAGTAGGTTAGGGTGTTTGAGATGCTGTGTCTAGGTAACACAGATGCTGCTAGTCTGGGGATCATGCTTGCAACAGAAGAGGAGATTCTGTGCAGGTAAATCATGCCTGATACTTCTGGGAGTGAGGGTGAAAAGAAAGCCTTTCTCTTCCCCCTTAGGAATCATCTTCATGCCGGGTACTACTCAACTGAAAGCCAAGGATATTCTCTATAGATTACAAGCATCTGGAGCACAGGGGATTGTAACCATTGATACTTTGGCCCCAGAAGTGGACTCTGTGGCTTCCAAGTGCCCAGCTCTGAAAACAAAACTCCTGGTATCAGATCACAGTCGTGAAGGGTGGCAGGACTTCCGATCACTGATGAAGTGAGTACCTGGTCTGATGAGTGCATTGTGCGAGGATTCCTAGGTGAAGGCCTTTCCCTGCCAGGCGTAATGTGACAACCAAGTGTCAGATCAGCAGATCTGACCCAGAATCCTTCCTTTTCTGTTCTATCAAAGATCCTGATCCATCTCTTCTCAAGGCCACAATGGCTTCAGCTATAAAATAGGTAAAGTGAAATACCCAAAACTACTGCTCTCCTTAAAGTATAATTGCCCATGAAATTGCATGCAGGGGAAACATAGTGCTGAAAGTTATAGTTTTGTGACTTTTTGAGGTAGGGAATCTATAGAAGAAACCCATGAAGCTAGAACACTTTGCTTTGCTGGCAGAAGGTCCAAATATAACCTTTTGTATAAGATGGCGCTTCAGTCAAACTAGAAGTGACCCACAAACATTGATCCAGTAATAATGCCTGAGTATACTTAGAGTATACCTGGGGTGGCTAAAAATCAATAAAAAATGTACATGCACATGTATACATATTTGTATTTATGTATATATCTAGAGCTACCAGATGTCAGATGGAAGTAATTTTCTAATTAATAATATTTATTTTGACCAAAGTGGATTACAAATCTTTCACAGTAATATTTTAGCTACATAGTGACATTGAATCAGGGGCATTCCAACCACCAATGTTGCCCTCCCTCCACCCATAGATCCCATATCGTCCCTCCTTTGCCCACCATCCATGCTGCTAGTATAAGTGATGCCTTTTGTGTTGAGCTTGTTGTAGACTGTGTATTGATTCTGTTGAAGTTGGCTTTGAATTTGTTGTTTAGGTCTGATCATTTTTATTTCTTCTCAATGTTCATACGATTGTTTGGTCTTGGTGTCCTCCATTATTTCCCCCTTCTCTCAAATTGAGGGGGAAGTAAAATTTTAAAGTGAAATTGAGACTGAAAGAAAAAAATTAAGTCTCTGGCCGAAAGATTTAGGTGCAAACACTTTGTATCTCCATGGACTGGCTCTCAGCATAGCCATCCTGCAGGAAAACATAGGAACAGTTTGAAATAAAGGCCCCATTTACCTTCCCAAACTCAACTCTGATGGCCTTAGGATATTTTCCAAATCATACACAGCAATTACACAGTTTGTTTTCTTAAAATATTTGCTCCATATCTGAAGATCTTTAACTTCCCAAAGTAAACAATGCAGCAGATATCTCTCCAACTATATTGTAAATTCTGAAAAATGATAAGGAAATAGCTTACATAGAGTTTTCTTTAGGGACCAGACAAATAGTGCCAGAGTTATAGTGCTGGTTTTGCACATGGCAGATCTCCTGAGTTTCCTAAGAATGCATATAACCCACTGAAAACTACCTAGGGAACTACTTGTTCTCACTCCTGAGCACAGAGCCTTTGATAACCATGGTTCACCAATGGGTGTGGCCCTATCTACCATTCTTCCTACTTCTTCCACACCTCAATCCAAAAATTGTCTTTAAAATATTGTTAAATTGTCCAGCCTTAGTAAATGTTCCATCAAAACTGGTTCATCTTCTGTTTTTCTCCATATCAGACTGACTTTCAGTTTCTTTGGAAAAAACCACATGAAGCTTGTCTTTACCATCCTAGTTGTTTCAAGAGACTCAATCTAGGAGATGGTCAAGAGCCAAGGCAGAATGAGGTCATTGCAACTGCTCCTGCCAATGCCAGTTCATACCTGGGAAGATGTACATAAATATTCTCTTTATTATTATTGTCCCTCACTTTCTTCCCTACTCCCTGCAGCCCTAGGTAATGTGGAATCTATTCCTAGCACTACTGGTCTGTGTATATTTTTAAGGCAGAGTAATTAACAGCAGCACATTCAATGATCAAAAATCCTGGGGTTGAATTCAGGCTCAGCAGGCCGTTTGTCCTCAGGAAAGTCACCTAACTTTTCTGAGCCTCAGTTTTCTCAAAAAAAAAAAAAAAAAAAAAAAAAAAAAAAAAAAAGAAAAACGAAAACAAACAACAACAGTCCTTAAAATGTAGAGCTTACTTTGTTGAGGTGAATGTGTTCTTCTTTAAACATGTAAAGAGTTTATCTGAACCAAGATGCTCTTTCAGTGTTTGTTGATATAAAAATCAATCCACTGAATTTCCTGTATTAAGTTGAACAAATGTTAGATTCTACTTTACTTGTTCGACTCATCCGTAAACTCTTTTTTGTTTGTTTGTTTTTGGGCCACACCCGGTGATGCTCAGGGGTTACTCCTGGCTATGTGCTCAGAAGTCGCTCCTGGCTTGGGGGACCATATGGGAACCGGGGGATGGTACCGCAGTCCGTCCTAGGCTAGCGCAGGCAAGGCAGGCACCTTACCTCCAGCGCCACCGCCTGGCTCCCTCATCCGTAAACTCTTAAGTGCAGTTGCAAGAGAACAAGGTATTCCTGAGGATGGGAAAACAAAAACATGACTTCTCTCTTTTCTGTTTTAAATCATTTTCTAGGGAAGCATCCCCTGACCACACCTGCATTAAGTCAAAAACCTTGGACCCAATGGTCATCTTCTTCACCAGTGGGACCACAGGTTTCCCCAAGATGGCAAAACATGACCAAGGTCTTGCTTTCCGAAATTCTTTATCTTCCTGGTAAGAAAGAGGGACCTGAGATAAACCAAGAGCACAGTGGGTTTGGGGTTGGCCTTGCAGGTAGCCCACCCATTTTCAATTCCTTGTAATCTATATAATCCCCCAAGCCTGTTAGGAGTGATGTCTGTGTGGCCCAAAATTTAAAAAAAGGCATCTATTTAGTGTCTGGATCACCATTTTGGGAATTGTGTGTGTTGTGTTTATTTGTATGTCTAAATCAAATTTAGAATGCACACTCCTATTCTTCTTTCCAAATGTGGGTGTGCAAGTTGAAGACACGGATGCCTGTGTTTACTGACCAAAGCATACAAATAACAAAGGATGTGTATTTAGACGAGAAGGGATTTTATGGATAATAGCTGCACTGTGTTCTGGCACTGCTTCTAGAGTCTAGTGAGCAGAAGAAAGAATATTCTAGTAATAAAACTTGAGGTGCCAGGTCCTCTCATCTTCTGATTTGTATTCCCTAACCACAGTCTGTAAGTTTAAAGCTTAATGGAATAAAATTATACCAATCCAGTATTATCGCCTTCAACAAACGCAGATGATCAAATTATATATTCGTTAGCTTTTTAATGAACTTGAAAGCAAGTTCTCCTTCACTCTTTCTCTAACTTTTAATATCTTTTAATAAAATACCTTGCAAAATCCAAAGGAAAGAAGAAAGGACTTAGGATTTAGTGTAAAGTCAGAAATAATGCAAAGATAGATTTACAGAAAGAGCATTTAGAAAACCAGAAAGACTACATTATATGGTTCTCAGAATTTCTGTGAGCAAGAGAAACCAGGAAATGGGAACGTGATTATTGCCTTGGTCACAGTGAGCCTTGGGCTCCTTGGCTTAGTGTTGGAATTTATCAGGAAAAAATGTGAGCTATTAAATGTTTTCATGAGAAGAAAAACCAGATGAGATTTATATTACTAGCATGAAAACCAAATATCAAAGATTATTTGACATTTTCACTTTGATTGCAGGATAGAGAATGGGTGTTAAAAGTTAGAATAGAATAATAAAGGTTATAATAGAGGTGGAAGCCCTTGCCAGCATGGCTGCATACTGATGACATTTTTACCTAGCTTAGGGGGCTGCGGGGCTTGGGCTGCCCACAATAGACTTCCTTCTCATTCTTCCTGGACCCCCGGGCTATCTCTGGCACCTGCCGAGGGGACCAGCAAGGTGGGTTCTGGAAAGGAGTTTAAGGAGACTCAGGCTTTCCCTAAGCCCCACCATGTCCAAGAGGGGTGTCTGTGCAGAAGTCAATGCCAACTTACCTTCCCACCAGAGTCCATTCTCAAACTGAACAGGCACTAATGCCCCCCCCCCCCCAGGTAATGTATAGATAGTTTAATAGAATATCATAGGGTTTAATCTATGTTTACAATATAATATTTATGTTGTATACTTTTCTTGCTCTCCCCCGGCTCACCAACTTACAAGCTCATTTCTAGTCCTTTACTCCCTCACTCCCATCATCTATTACCCCACATTTAACCATTTTTACCCTCATTTCTTGGCTCCTCACAAGGCAGATCATTATTCCCACTTAAGCCAGTTGCCAACCAGCTCCCAAAGTGAAAAAATAGACTCTCAGCCTAAGAAGAAACCAGTACTTTTTTCCTATTTATCTACTCTCAGGGGTCTCCTATCCTCCAAATTTCTTAACTGTGTACCTGTGCTTACTAACATATTCAGTTTCTGAGAAATCCAACTCAAAGACATTTCCTAATATGGGACTCCTGGGAGTCTTTTTGCAGACTCCAGAAGGTCAAATCACAGATCAAAGTGGTTTCCCAGATTCAACACCCTTCCCCTGACTATTTTAAAGACATTAAAGGTAGATGTATATCTCCTTTGTATATCTTAATGCATTTCTTTAACAGTTATACCTCTTTTTGAATGCCTTCTTATATTAGGACAATTTTGCCCACTATTTTTTTTTTGTGAACTGTACAATAAGGAATTCTGGTAGAAGAGTCTCTCTGTTTAGAGTCCATGTTAAAACCAAATTACAGGGATTATTGGACTTGTTCCCTCAACCCCCAGATGCACTGTGGCATTGTACCTCTTTTGTATAGGTACATTAAAATGAAAAAATATTACATATGCAAACAAGTTCTTAACTAATAGAGATAGGAACACAGATTTTGTAATTCAGTTGTTAGACCTTCTTTGACACAATTGGACCTGTAGATGAGGCATTGTAAAGAGAAGAAGAATCCTAATCAGAACCTCATCAAGACTAAGTATCGTAATTAGGCAAGAACAATTATTGGAAGGTGGAAGAAAAAAAGATTTCACATTTCTTTTTTTTTCTTTTTGTATACACCCAACAGCATTTAGGAGTTAATTCTGCCTCTATATTATTTATATTTATATATATTTATATAATATTTATATATAAACTCTTTATTAAGAACCATGATATAGGGACCCAGGAGATAGCATGGAGGTAAGGCGTTTGCCTTTCATGCAAAAGGTCATCGGTTCGAATCCCGGTGCCCCATATGGTCCCCTGTGCTTGCCAGGAGCAATTTCTGAGCATGGAGCCAGGAGTAACCCCTGAGCGCTCTGCCGGGTGTGACCTAAAAACCAAAAAAAAAAACAAAAAACCAAAAAACCACTGAAACAAAAACCAAACAAAAAGAACCATGATATAAATATATATTTATGTACATTAATATATATGTTTATTTATAAATATGTTCCTTGGCAGGCACAAGGGACCATATGGGATGCAGGAATTTGAACAATCATTGGTCCAGGTCAACCACTTGCAAGGCTATTGCCCTACCGCTGTGCTATCTCTCTAGCCCCTGTTTAAAAGGAAATATAAATGAAAATACCTTGAAAAATGAAATCGTATCTTAAGAGTTGATTATGAGTTGATGAGTGAAAGTAAAATTAAACAAAATTAAGCATAAAAATATTGTAATAGAGTAAGAAGACCATTTAGATGGCCTTAGAATATTCTAGGTACAATATAGAGGTGGATTGATCAAGATGCCTGAAACCTATAGAGTGTCATCATATTTAAGAGTTTAGAAAATGGGAAGCAGAAGGTCTCTTGGTTAGATGTGGAAGTTGGAGAGAGGATGTGATCTAGATTGATTCTTAGATTGCAGGCTATTTGCAATAACAATGGCATTTGATAAAATAAAAAGAACATTAGTAGATAATTAATCCAAGAGAGCAAGGACAGCTACAGAATTGAGGTGCACAAAAGATATTTTTCAGATATATCCTATGAGTCATTGGGCTTGAAGCTCAGAAGAGATAAATTCCTTCCCCAGTTTATAATATATCTTTGATTTGCCCTAATTCCGTGAGTTTTGATGAACTGAGAGTTCATCAGAAAGGCACCTATAAGCCAGATCCAGCAGTTGTGACTGCTGAAGGTTGTACACACACAAATACCATGGAAGCAGAAAAGATAAGCAATGCAAAAACTGGGCCAGAGAGATAGCACTGCTGGAGAAAGCACTGTTTGCTTTGCACGCAGCTGAACTGTGGTTCAAATTCCAGCATCCCACAAGGTCTCCCAAGCCTGCCAGGAGTGATTTGTGAGCGTAGAGCCAGGAGTAACTCCTGAATGCTGCTGGGTGTGCCCAAAAACAAACACAAAAACAAAAACAAAATGTGAAATCTTTTTTCCTCCACCTTCCAATAATTGTTCTTGCCTAATTCCAATACTTAGCCTTGATGAGGTACTGACTAGGAGAATTGTCTTCTCTTTACAATGCCTCATCTACAAGATGTCAAAGAAGAAATATGAGGTTTTATTAGATTGTAAAACACAGGAATCTAGACTTGTTTTTAGCATTCCTCCAGTACATTCATATGAGGTTTGATCTCTCATCTCTCATTTCTAATTCTGCTTTTCTTTTTTTTTTTTTTTATGATATTTGTAACCCCACCCTGGATTTAGGTCAATCTACCTGAGACCCACCTATTGATGGGAGTAGTCTTGGGCGGATATGACCTGTAACTTTACCTGCAGACCCCACCCAGTTCCTGGGAGGGGTCTGGGGAAGGTGATATAAGGCTTTGATCTAGAAGGATTGAGGTCTTTGGCCTTTTGCCAGCATGGAGATCAAAGGAAAGATGGCTGAAAGAAGTTAAGATGCAGGGGCCCGGGAGATAGCATGGAGGTAAGGCGTTTGCCTTTCATGCAAAAGGTCATCGGTTTGAATCCCGGTGCCCCATATGGTCCCCTGAAGCCTGCCTGTGAGTGAGATTTCTACCCGTCGCTTTCCTGGACCCCAGACCCATCGATTAATGGAGGATGGAGCCACGTGGCCTGGGAGAGCAGGCAGAGGCCTCCATCTCCATCCATCTCCATCCAGCATCATCTTTATTTATTTAAGACAACAATACTCTCTGAAAGGCATATCCTTCATTATTCCAGAACAGCTGTAAGGAACATACCAGATTTAAATCAAAGAATGAATAACTGTGTTTCCAGACTTCGAATTTAATGTGATTAGTCGTATCAAGCAGGTGATATCATTCATGGCACAAAAATATTGTCTGATACACTCTGGGACCTGTAACATGTATAAGTCTGAAGTTCCCTAGAAATCACATAAATGAAGAGAATGTGATGATGTTATTGTCCAGAACTAAGTGTCCAGTTTTGTCATATTTTCTATCCTTAAAGAGTTGATTATATTGCTGTACTTTGGAGTTAGCAGGAAAGTTCTGCAGCTGAAGATGTCTGATGTCATCTGGTGTATGTCAGATCCAGGTTGGATTCTAGCTGTCTTTGGGGCACTGCTCGAACCATGGACAGCGGGGTCTACTGTATTCATCCATCAATTGCCCCAGATTGAACCTAAAGTGATTGTACAGGTAAGGCTAACTTTCTTTTGGGAGGAAAGGGGACACCCAGTGGTGTTCAGGGATTATCCCTAACTCTGTGCACAGAAATTGCTCCTGGATCAGGAGACCATGTGGAAGGCAGAGATCAAACCTGCATCTGTCCTCGGTCAGCTGCATGCAAGGCAAACATCCTACCACTGTCTACCACTCCAGTCCTAAGATTAACCTTCTAATATCAACAATTTCCTTGGGGCCTGGGAGATAGCATGGAGGTAAGGCGTTTGCCTTTCATGCAAAAGGTCATCAGTTCGAATCCCGGTGCCCCATATGGTCCCCCGTGCCTGCCAGGAGCAATTTCTGAGCATGGAGCCAGGAGTAACCCCTGAGCACTGCCGGGTGTGACCCAAAAACCAAAAAAAACCAAAAAACAAAACAAAACAAAAAAACAATTTCCTAGGAGAAACTTATTTTTGAAATTCTACATTTGGATTTTGCTAAGAATATTTATTTAGTAAAATATTTTGTTAGCATAATATAATTTAGGTCCTGAATTTCTCAAATAATTTGGAAGAATGTAGCACTAAATCAGTCATAATATCAGTCTTATCAAGTTGAATTTTGAAGAAAATGCTTATTTCCATATTCCCATACCCATGGATCAAATGGTGTACATTTGGGACCAGAATACATAATTTTAAAATTTAGAGCCCCAAGACAATATAAGGTCTCCTATATCATGCCAAGAAACTAGTGTGTGTGTGTGTGTGTGTGTGTGTGTGTGTGTGCTGTTAATATAATGAAGGATCTACAATTAGAATCTTCTAATTCTCTAGTGTTTTCTCCCTCCCATGTTTGACTTTTCCTGCAGTTTACTTACTGTCTGAGTCTTACATGTAAAGTTAGTTCTTTTTATATGTAAAACCAGAGTTTAATAGTGAACTTTCTTCTGAAATTTGTCTGGAACAGAGACCACAAAATCGCAGGAATCAGGACAACTTGGGCTCATCAAATTTCCCTTATGTCACCAACTGATATTTTTAACATTCTACATTTAAGTTCTGATTTATCTCCTCATAAATGTCTCTTTGCCAGAAGAATTAGTGCTTTGTCTTCTTTCATTTCCTCATACATTCTTTTATGTACATAAAAATTCTTACCAATAGGTGTACACTGAAAAATTTAATTTCCAGTTTTGAGGAAACTCCATATTGTTTACCATAAGAGCTGGACCAGATGGCATTCCCGCCATCAGTGAATTCGAGTTCCTTTATTCCACATCAGCAACAGCACTGATTATTCTTGTTCTTTGTGATGTGTGCTAGTCTCTGTGGTGTGAGATGGTACCTCATTGTTGTTTTGATTTGCATCTCCCTGATGATTAGTGATGTAGAGCATTTTTTCATGTGCCTTTTTGTCACTTGTATTTCTTCTTTAACAAAGAGTTTGTTCATTTCTTCTCCCCATTTTTTGATGGGGTTATATGTTTTTTTCTTTTAAAGTTCTGTCAGTACATTGTATATCTTAGATATTTGCCCCTTTCTGACTGGTATTGGGTCAATAGCTTCTCTCATTCTGTGGGTGGTTTTAGTATCCTAGGCATTATTTCCTTTGAGGTGCAGAAGATTCTCAGCTGAACATAGTCCCATATGGTGTATCTCTGCTTGAATTGTTTGGAGAGTACCTTTTCTTCCTTGAAGATGTCTTTAGTTTCATTGCCCTGGATTGTTTCACCTATATATACCAAATGGTTTTAGGTCTGATATCCAGGTCTTTAATCAATTTGCATTTGACTTTGATACCTGGTGTTAACTGGAGGTCTGAGTTTGTGTTTTTGCAAGTGGCTGACCAGTGTCCCAACACCAGTTGTTGAGACTTTCCTTGCTCCAAGATTTCTTGCCCCTTTTTCAAAGATTAATTGATTGTATATCTGGGGAACATTGTCTGAATACTCCAGTCTATTCCACTGATCTGAGGGTCTGTCTTTATTCCAAATACCATGCTGTCTTAATAACTATTGATTTGTAATACATTTTAAATTTTGGAAAAGGGATGCATCTCATATTCCGTTTCCCATGGGGTGCACTAGCTATTGAGCTCCCATTTGACCCAGCTATATCACACCTAGGGATATCCCCTAGGAACATCAAAATCCAATTCAAAATCCCTTCCTCACATCTATATTCATCACATCACTATTTACAGTAGCCAGACTCTGGAAACAACCAAGATGCCCTTTACAAGATGAATGGCTAAAAAAAACAGTGGTACATATATGTAATTGAATACTATAAAGCAATCATGAGAGATTGTCATGAAATTGTCTTATACATGGGTGTACATGGAATCTATTATGCTGAGTGAAATTAGTCAGAGGGAGAGAGTGACTCGCAGAATAGTCTCATTCATCTATGTGTTTTTTTTTTGGTTTTTTTTTTTTGGGGGGTCACACCCGGCAGTGCTCAGGGGTTACTCCTGGCTCCATGCTCAGAAATTGCTCCTGACAGGCACGGGGGACCATATGGGGCACCAGGATTTGAACCGATGACCTTTTTGCATGAAAGGCAAATGCCTTACCTCCATGCTATCTCCCAGGCCCCTCATCTATGTGTTTTTTTTTGATCAAACAATATAATAAGCTTTATTGCCTATATATTAACACAAAAAATGAAGTATGTTTGTCAGAGCCAGCATGCATTTCTACATTAAATGAAAGGAAAAATACTTAAATCATTTAGAAAAATTAAAGACATTGAAGTAATTCCCAGAGATGACGGCAAGAAGGACAGGCTCAAGATATGCTCACACTTTGTGGTGAGCACAGTTAGAGAAATAACTACACTGAGAACACTCATAACAATGTCATTGAGTGAGAGATGTACAAAGTCCGTCTGTTATAGGGTCGGGGGTGGGGAGGGAAGAGATAGGGCATTGGAGATAGGAAGGCTGCATAGCGAAGAAGGGTAGTCTTGTTATGAGTGAAATCCAACTACAATTCTGATTGTAATCACAGTTTTTAAATTAAGAAAGTAAAAACAATTATACAAAACAAATCTCCAATTGTAGAAAAATGTATAATATATTATAAATAATATTAGTAAAATAGTAGTAAGTATAAACATAAGGCAATACTTTTTATTTACTTTTTTGCTTTATTTATATTATACCTGGTAGTTAAAATACTATCAATAATGGCAAAATTGGGTCTGAAGATACAGTACAGCAAATAAGAAACTTGCCTTGCATGTGGCTGTCCAAAGTTCAATCCTTTGCACCATATATGGTCCTTCAAGCCCTACAGAGTGATCTCTGAGCTGAGAGCAAAGAGGTGTAAACCCAGAGCAATGCCAGGCATATCTCAAAACAAAATAAAAAGCAAAGTATTTCAAAATCAAAGATACTTTACTTCACTGTTTGCTCTTCATTGCAAAAATTATCTGTTTGAGAACCTTGTAATGTATTAAATATGAGGAATATCACTGGAAAATGGGCTACTGAGTATTGCTAAAATGTACTGTACAGTTGCCAGCAACTACTGGGTGCTACAATAATTCCTTGAAATGAATGTGAGGCTTTTAGAATAAACAGAAATTCAGCAAATTTTTACATGTAGTTTTAAGAAAGCATAGAATGAAATTAGACATGGCAGCTATTAAAATTTTATTTTGCTTTCACTTCTGTTACTCTTTTGATTTATATGTAATAATGTGTTAACACAGTAAATAAATACATTGGGCAGAGAGATCACAAAAAATTTAAATCATTTAATTAATTGACATTAACATATTTATTTAACTGATGGAGATTTCATAATAAGCAGATTGAAATTTAAAATTATACTGAAAATTTTAATTAGCTGTTAATCAGTTATTTATATTTGAAAGCATAACTGAAAAAAAATGAACTCTTCTTACTTTTAGACTCTCTTAAATTACCCCATCACCCAAATCATGGCTGCACCAGCTATTTACAGAATGATTCTGCAGCAGGACTCTGCTAGGTAAGGTGAATGTGAATATGTCTGATAATAATATTGGGAATGGATTTTTAAGAAATTTGATGTATTTGGCTTGGCTGCAATTAATTCTTTTCCTTTGATGTGTCTCTGTGCACAGTTGGCATGATAATTATTGACCAGTCAAGCTAGTTTATTAACCAGAACTCAAGAGTTGGTATAAAGCACACCATAATTCTTGCATGATTATGGATTCCTTCTACCTTAATCATCTCTGTTATAAAATATTTTATAAGCAGAAATAGATCTGCACTTAAATTTGCATGTTATTTGGTGTTGAAAATAAGTCAACTAAACTACTAAACGAAGACTTGGCCAGTTCATCCAAGACATCTTTCTTCATGGCTTCTCCCTTCTCATACCAGATTCTTCTCTCTTGATATGTATAGTCTTCACATCCTTCTTTTATCTAATAGTTTATTTACTAAAGATTATTCACAAGTTTTTAGAGGGCACATAGATATATTGCCAAGGTTAAGCCAGTGTCTGGTCTGTGTCTAATCCAAGATCAATGTTTGGTACTCCATAATATCCCATATACTAATAGAAACGATCCCTAAACACAGAGCCAAGAATAATTCCTGAGTGCAGCCAAGAGTGACCCAATACTCTCCCCAATCCAGACAAATTCCGTTATTTCACTTTGTATGTAATATCTATCTTGTTTTTTTTAATTTTTTAAATTTATTTAAAGAAAATATACCACATAGTTGACTCAATTAATCAGAATGCATTTGTTTCAGGAAGAACAAAGGTAAAGTTATTAAAAAATAAAAATATAATGAGATGGAAAAGAAAGAAAAGGTTCAGTAGCAAGCATATTTTTAAAAATCATTGAATTACCACTTAACTCATTAATGGTCTAGCAGAAGGTTTTAATAAGCTTTTCTTATTTTTTTAAGGATAAGAATTACGAAAGTATAGCAAAAACAGTGTTAGAATGGTAATTGTTGTTTGCAAAGGCACAGCAAAATATAGGGGACATGGAAAGGAAAAGCCTTTGCCTAAATACAAGGAGACCTTACCCCTGAACTTTTATGGCATAAGACCATTTCTAGGCTCCAGGCATACTAGGTTGTCCTACCCAAGTCATTGTCTGTAGTGCCAATAAATCTCCCCCGCACATATCCTACATCAAAGTCAGGATGATGTGGAGCTTCATCTAATTTCACCTCACAATTAGAGGGCAATGCGGATATCCCTGTCCTTGTTGTTGTTATGTCTTCTCAGTGTTAAGGGACCTCTCTTTGGAGTAGGTCGGTGCTGGGACAGCGGTAGGGTCTTCTGTGGTAGAAGATTATTCCCAGGTGATGTTATAGACAACTGTGGTTGTTTTGTAGACGGCATTCTGGTTCAGGGGTGAATAGACAGTGCTCATTCTTCTGAGGCCAGAGCTAGGTCATTATGACAGTGTTTAGGGTGCAAGGTCCCACTGCATTACAAGATTTGTGTGCTCCTATCTCTATTAGATAAGGACTTGCCTCATGTATAGTACTTTTCTGCGGTGTCCCTGGAGCCAGCCCTAAAAGGGCTGGGACCCTAGCTGACCAGCAGCTTGGGGTCTTGCTTTACAGGTAACCGCACAACGTGGTGGGTGTTACAGCTTTTTTGTGAGAATTTCTGTGGAGGCAAAAGTTAGTAATGACTTTTGACAAAGAGAGAGAGATTAAGAGTGTTTATTGAACAGGATG
>PVKC010001000.1:45060-55846 GCA_004027635.1 Crocidura indochinensis
AGAACCAGGTTTTGACCAATGGCAACATGACAAGACACATTTAAAACATTTAATGAGAACGAACCTTGAGCAGAGCATGTTTATCACGTACACAGGCAGATGGTATGTCTGGAAAATGGGGGAGCCAGGATATGGGAGGTTGTTTGCGCATACCCTGACCTTCAAATTATTTTTCATAGCTGTGCATAACTAAACATTTTAGTACTGCAAAATTAACTATAAAGCCTATAGTAAAGATTTTATGGCCATGAGCTAAAGATTGACTACAGCGAGAGCCGGAACAAGGCAGGCACGGATCCTGGTTAAGCCAGGTCCTTTGTTTAGTCTAAATTTGTCTTTGCAGAGTCTTCTGTTGGCTGAGCTTAAGCAAATGTCGGTTCTTCTTTAAGCCTGAGGTTCAGTTAAAGTCCAAATAGCTGGGGGGAACAGTTTCGGTTCCCCACACTTTTCCATTTTAAAGTGCCTATGCAAAAGCAGAACAATGCCTCATGGCATTATTAGAGCATATGGATATCGCTGGAACAAGTCCAACAATCCCCATAACTTGGTTCTAACATAAGCTCTAAATCGAGGGACTCTTCTACCAGAATTCCTTATTGATCAGATCACAAAGAGAAGAACAGACAAAACAGTGTGAAAATTTGTCACTGTATAAGAGAATATTCAGTAAGGGTTATAGTTGTTAATATCTTGAAATATTCAAAAGATATGTGTGTATGTCTGTGTGTGTGTGTGTCCCTTTTATGTCTGAAATAGTTACGGGTGTGTTAAATCCGGTGCATCATGTTGGTCTGTGATTTGGCTTGTGCTGTCTGATAACTGGCTGGTGATGGATCTATATCAGGAAAAAATCCTCAAGCCATGACTTCTCAGAAACCAAATCTCTTAGGAAGCAAAGGTCCACATGAAGGAAGGAGCTGGGAAGGAGACCACTGAGAGTAGATCAATAGCAACAGAGTATTGGGATCTTCTTAGGCTGAGAGTCTATCATATCACTTAAGGTACGGTTTGGCAGCTGGCTTTGTGTGGGGATGATTACCTGCTTCTTGAGGTGCCAAGAACTGAAGGTTAAAAGGGTTAAATGTGGGGTAAAGATGTTCGGGGGTGAGGGAGTGAAGTACTAGACATGAGCTTGTGTGATGGTAGGCAAGGGAAGAATATAGTATGGACATTCAGCAGTGCAAAATATACATTAATCATAGAATTAATCCTATTGATTGATATCATACGTGCAGGCTTAGCGCCCCCAAGCGGTTTTGAAACTGAGACCAGTGAGAAAGAAAGTTGCTGGTGATTGCCCCTACCCAACCCTCTTTAGAGTCCGCCCTGACATCCACTTTTCTGAATTCCTGGGCCAGCACCCTGGTTTGTCCCTGGAGTCCTGTAGGAAGGAAGGAGATGGCTGGGAGCCTCACTGGCTTCCCAGAACCCCCCAAGCTAGGAAGAGGGCCATCGGCCTGGGGTCTCCCCACACTCCATGCTGACCAGAGCTAGCTTCCAGAACTATGTAATAACTGTCTTCTTGTCTAACACTGTCTCTTTGGTTACATATTAATTTGGGGCCAATTGCCAATGCCCCTTTGAATTATTGTACTTACACCCTGATGAACACAAGCAGACATTTCTAGAGTTTTTCTAGAAGAAAAGTTAGTTTAAATAGCTGTTTCATATTAACAACTCTAGATTTCTGATTCCACCTCTAATGGTTGTTATTGTCATAACTTTTAAATTTAATCAACCAAATTGAGTAAAGTTTTATTTTATGTTTTTATTGCTTGCAATAAAATATATGTAGTCCTACATTTATATAGCAGTGTTAGGTAATCTAAAATATGTTTCTGTAACTTATTGTCATATTTTATTTTAAAGGATTTTAATATTGAATTTTGTGCTTCCAAAATAAAAGCTGATACATTTTAAACGTAAGTTAGAATGCCAACAGCTCAGTGATTACCCCTCTGAACTAACTCTGAAGCAAGTGTTATTTTATTCAAAGTCCTCAAGACTTTTTTCTTTTTGTATTTCAAAACCCATATCACAGACTTATTTTGCAATGCCCATCAGATATTAATCTCAGTCTAAACCTAGTTAATTCTATCAGGCTGAATATTGCCTCCATGGGACACTCTACAAATCTGTAATTTGGTAAAGCTCTAGAAGAATGAGAAATGCCCCCTCAATGAAACCAATCTTAGTTCTGATCAGTTTTGACTCTGAATCAGCAGAAGCTAGAGACATGAACTAAGTGTCTGGCAACTTCCCAGAACCCAAGAGCTGTCTGTCTCAGTCCATGTCAGATCCTAATAAAAAAACAATCACTTTTCATTTTTCTCAGGAACCCACACTCTACTATTCTGGTCATTGTTTCTGAGTATTTATTAAGTATTTAGAAAACACGGAGAGTATTTATATCCTATGTCTACTACCACAACTAAGAAATATCCATATTACATTTTTCTGTTCCTTCTGGGGTTCCTACTTTGAGTCATTCTTTTTCTCTCCACCTAATTTGATCTTCTTTGCTGTTCTGAAACTATTCACTCCCACTCCTTACTTGAATTCTCCAGTCAAAACTGTGAAAGCTTTCATGGACAAAACCTGACTCTCGCTAAAAGACAGAATCACGATTATCCTAGCATGTCTTTGGGGACTGATCCCTTTATGCTTTATGCTTTAGGGCTGAAATGGGAGCAATAGGGCATTTGTCTTGCACATGGCCAATCCAGAACAGACCTACATTTGATCGCAGCATTCCATATGGTCCTCAGGCCTGGACCGACTTTGAGTGCATGACCAGAATGAGCATCACTGGTGTGGTCCAAAACAAACAAACAGACAAACAAACAAAACCAAAAAAATTCCTATAATATAAAATAAAAAATAAAAACCATTGCATTAATCCACACAGAATGCATTCCTCCAGGTAATTTCTGAAAAACACATGTCACCTTCACCATCCAGATACAAAGTTCATCTGAACCTAACTTGGTTCTCAACCTCATCACCAAACAGAAGACCTCCCAGTAACCACAAGCAAGTGACTTATAACAGGCCCTGCACACCAGTAAAATGACGAGAAAGTAAGAAAATAAAGTAATGGAGGACATTAAGTTAATAATCTGTGAGCACACAGCACACTATATATTGGTGCAAAGCAGCCTAGCTTGTTCAGAGTCTCTGTTGACTAGTTGTCTTCCCCTAAGTCTCAAGTTCCCTACCCTGGAGCACTGCACTACTGGTGGAGAGGCCCTGCTACCTGAAGAGCAAGTGCAATGGAGAGAAAAAACAGGCCTTGAGCTTCACCAGATCTATGGACAGTCAGAAACGGTAGGTTGGGGTTTTTGTTGAACCCAATCAGGAAGTATTCAGTTACTAAATCAAGCAGTTAAGATGAATCATGTCATGTGTGTGCTCCAAGACTCCCCTCTACGAGCTGCAATGTTGAATGCCAGGAGAAGGTTCCAGAATTGTAGGATAATTTTTCCCTCGTTTTTAAAATGACAATTTACCTAGAAATCACTGTGCTAAAAGCAGTTTGGGAAAATATCAAGGGGAATTTGGGTCATATTACACCTTCTCTGTGTTTATGATTAGCTCAAAAGAGCTCAGAAGAACAATTGCTCTACAGCAGCCAGAGGCCTCCAACAGTAAGTTGCTGCTATACTAACTCATCCAGGGGAGAGGCAGAGTCATCCCTAGAAATTCAACTGTGGTCTTTTTCAAGTTGGCACAAAAGTATGATTTTGCCAAAGCACCACATGTAGAAAAACCAAAAATTTTCTATTATGTGCTATGGACACTCAGGCATACAGCAACAAAACAAACACACAGAGAAATAAAATGGAATCTCAAAGAGCCTCACTAAGTATCCTGTAGTGACTGAACGGTCCAGATAATTCTGATTGAGACATATTGCCTACCCCTGCCAAATAGAAACATGTGTGGCATACACAGGAAATACCATATTACATACCATCATTGTCTTTTTAAATATAAGCTAGATCACATAGAACACGGGCTGATGGATTCTGTTGCCCTTTCACCAATTAGAAGCCTAGCTTGTGTCAGGTAGAATGTCAGGTACAGTGAATGTTTGCTAAATAGGTTGGTTGCTGTTGCCTGAATGCCAAGACTTCCTGTTTATATGCAAGGAAATGTTTTCAAATGACTCATTTGAAAGGATTGCTATGGAATTATTCTTGCTTCTTTATCATTATCCTGGACAATTTAACAATTATGATTTGCCTTCTCTTGTACACAGGGACTATGTTGTGGTGTACTTCGGGAAATGAAGAGCAAGCCAGGCTCTCTGGGGAAAGCCATCTTACCCTATGATATTCAGGTCTGACTCTAAAGGCAGAAAAATTTAGGCTTCAGCTGGACTTGGGTTGTTTCAAGACAGTGACACAATGATCCAGGTTCTTGTTATAGTGTTCATTTTTCCTCTAATGTCCTAGAATATTTCTTTTTATACCCATAATCTCAATGCATCAATATATCTCATAGAGATAGTCAAGGGTCTCACACAAAGATTAAGAGTTTCTGAAGTCTGAGCAGTGGACTCACTCCACATGTCAATGTTTAAAAATTTTCCTATTCATGATTTCATCTCATAAGCAGATTTGTAGCACCTGTGCATCCCTGGATTTATGATTTCTAGACTATATGATTTTGTCCTATTTTCTGACAGGCCTCCTCCCCCAATACCATTTCCACAATTATCCCCACTAGCTTCACAAAAACAATCCAGGCAGTATAGGGGTAGGTTTGGAGTGTTGGGAAAATCTGTAGGTTGGAATTCACTGGCATGTTGCTCTAGATCATCGACAACAAAGGCAACATCCTGCCACCCAACACCGAAGGCAACGTTGGCATCAGAATCAAGCCCACAAGACCCTTTGGCATCTTCATGTGCTATGAAGTGAGGGCATGGAATCTTTCCCCTTTACCCTGCAGGGCCTGAGTAGGTAATAATGTCACCTGAGACCTCCTTATGTCTTCCTAATTCACTCCACCTAATTGAAGTCCAAGCACAAAGTCTCTAATTGTCTTAACCTGTCAGCTATGGACTAACTTGTAGAAATAAATCAGGTTTTAGAACCAACAGACTGGGGCTGCAATGTTCTTCTGTGGAACATTTGAAACCTAGACTTTGAGGCCAAATATACTAATCTAGGCATCAATGGGCTGAGTACATGTCAGTGAGAACACTAAGTATTTGTGAATTCATTATACTCATAGCTGAAGATTTTAAATTCAGAGTCCATGGTTGTAGAGATAACACAGAGTGATAGGATGATTGTATTGCATGGAACTGACTAAACTTTGATATATGGCATCCTTTATGGTTTGAAATCTTAGGAAGAGAGATCTCTGAGTATAGAACCAGGAGTAAGTCCAGAGTACTGCTAGGTATAAGGCAAAACCCCCAAACAATCCAAAAAGAACTGTGGGTTATATTTTGTCTTCCCACCACAGTCAAGGCATATTTAATATTCAAACCATCTGTTCTTGGCACCAATACCTAATTTAATAAAGAAACTCAGAGGGGCTGGAGGGGTGGTGCATCAATAGGCGTTTGCCTTGCATGTGGCTGACCTAGGACAGAGTGCGTCCCAGATAGTCCCCCAAACCAAGAGCGATTTCTGAGCACATAGCCAGGAGTAACCCCTGATATCACCATGTGTGGCCCATAAAACAAAACAAAAAATCCAAATAAACAAAATAAGAGCTCAGTGATTATAAAAAAAATACTGTGATAGACAATAGAGCAACAAATTGTACACCTCCCATGCTAGTGCTGCTTCTAAAATAAATTGTCAGCATCTAAGATGGAACATGGAAACGTGAACAGACCCAGGTATTTATCTAAGACCATTACTAAGTTCCATAGTCACAGCACAAGAAGGAAATTTGATGTAATTGCTGTGTCCACATGTATTGTCAAAAGGGCTCTGAAATGTGTGCCCAAATGCTAGAATGAAGACAAGGCATAGGTTTAAATTTACATAAACGAGAAATAGACTCATGTGTGTATGTGTGTATAAATATGTATAATATGTAACATATGTATAATATGTTTCTCAATATTATCTGTAAGCTAACCTCATTCATTTGATAAGCATTTATGAATGCTTATTTACTAATAATATCTGCTTAGATCTAAGCACAATGTTGCAAGAGAGATTCTGGTTAAAGTAAACTTGGTGGCTCAGGAGATATTGCATAGATTATGGCTCTTGTCTTGCACACACGGCTGACTCAGATTTGATTTCTGGCACCACGAATAGTCATCTGTGCTTACCAGGAGTGATATCTAAGCAGAGTCACACAGTTGGGTGTGAGCCCCAAACAAACAAAATGGTCTTGGTGGTCCAGGTAATGATACATTTTAATTGAAAGTGATATATTTTATTTGGCAAATACATCCTTGTAGAAGCACATATCTGTCTCCCATTCCATATGTTCTCATGCCATGATGTTGCTCTTTCACTAAAATATATTTACACATTTCTCTTCTTGAATTAAAACAAGTATTACAATTTGAATAGTCATTTTAAACATAAAATTAAGTAGTACTGAGTAATACCATGATACTGTGCCACCATCACTGCTAGACAATTGTAAAAAATCTTTCATTTCAAACAAAAAAAAGCCAAAACTTTCTATTTTTTCTTTTTTTTTTGTTTGTTTGTTTTTGGGCCACACCCGATGACCCTCAGGGGTTACTCCTGGCTATTCGCTCAGAAGTCGCTCCTGGCAGGCACGGGGGACCATATGGGGAACCGGGGGATCGAACCGCGGTCAGTCCTAGGTTATCGCAGGCACCTTATCTCCAGCGCCACCGCCCGGCCCCCTATTTTTTCTTTTTACTCCCTGACCACTTCAGTCATTTTTGTCTCCATGAATTTGCTAAATTAAGTTTTTCTTTATGTCTAATTTACTTGGAAGAATTTTTTCAAGGTTCACAAATGAAATTTTATTTCATTTTATGTGTCACAATAAGTTTTATGGTACTCAGCAATCATCCATGGTTCTTCCCTCTGAAACCACTTCAGGTGGGACTGGGGACAATAGTTAGCTGTATGTATGCACACCTCGCCTCTCCAGGTCACTACCTGCCTCTGCAGTAGAAGACGTAGATCTGTGGGAGAAGATGTGCTTCAAGTTTCAAACTCTGTGTCTGAGAATTTGCACGAAGTTCATTCCAGTATATTTATAAAACCTGCTTTTGAGTGTTCACAAAACTCTTAATTATAATTAAAAGTGAAAATAATGTCAATGCCCTTCAATAGCTAATGATTAAAAAATAGTCAATCCCTATCAAGACATTTAAGTCAGCAATAAACAGAACTAGAGAACTAAATATCACAAAAGTCTGTATTAATCTTTAGAAAACTATATAAATAAAAATAAAAAGTATATGAAATTGGAACAGTATGATTTTTTCTATAGGAAATTCTTAAGTGACAAAATTATGAAAATGGAGAGCAATAAGATATTGACAAGTGATTTATAGATGGATAAATAAAAGAGAGGGAAAGATAATAGCTGTTGTGAATACTGCAGAGTAATTTGAGAACTGGGACGCTTTTGGCAGGGCACTAAAGAATTTAGAATAATAATAAAACTTCAGAATACTGAATACATTCAACACACATGTGTCAATGAAAAAGGTAATACATATATAAATAAATCTTATTTATTTAAATCATTTTGGTAGATATTAAATCATTTTGGTAGATATTATCATTGATTGGGAATCTAGATAAAAGATAAATGGGATCAAGATCTCTGCATTTTGTTATCACAGCACAAAAATTTGGAGCCGGTGAGGTGGTGCTAAAGGTAAGGTGTCTGCCTTGCAAGCGCTAGCCAAGGAAGGACCACGGTTCTATCCCCCAGCGTCCCATATGGTCCCCACAAGCCAGGGACAATTTCTGAGCGCTTAGCCAGGAGTAACCCCTGAGCATCAAATGGGTGTGGCCTGAAAAGCCCAAAAAACAAACAAAAATAAAGTATTTTAAAATGTCTGACATCTATAATATGAACTGAACAAATGACCCATGAGGATCCAAATCAGGCAATTTGAGAGGGAACACACATTCAGCAAATATTTTATTCCTCTCATTAGTGCTGGCAACATAAATTCAGAGTTTAGGACACTAAACGAAATAAACAGAGCTCATGTTCTAGGGGAAATGATATTGTCCTGAAGGACTGCCCAAATTTTTTCTTTTTTTCTTTTTTACAATTATAATGAAGGCAAGCTTATCTTTCAGATATGTTCACTACTTGAACATTTTTACGTGTAGTAAAAACAGACTCAATGATTACAGAATTTCTCAGGTAGGGTCAACCAAGTGTGACTCTGTTGATCAAAACTCACTGAATGACACTACTTTCTTTGCAGAATGACCCAGTGAAGACGGCCGAAGTGGAATGTGGGGACTTTTACAACACTGGAGACAGAGCCACTATTGATGAAGAAGGTTACATCTGGTTTCTAGGGAGAGCTGATGATGTCATCAATGCCTCTGGGTAGGTGGAGCTGACTCAGAGCCAGGAGTTGTTACCCTCACATGTCCAATAATCCTTGTGTCTTTGTGAAAAGACCCTGAGCCTAGATCTGCACAGAACCAAAGCCAGAGAACTCAGAGAGCTCAGTGCATAACTGCCTGAATCCAGAAGAATCAATCACAGCAGAGTTTAAGAAAGTCTGGCACGAGTATTTCAGACATCATTCATATTAAAAATGTGATTAAAACTTGACCTTACATTAGTCCCAATTCATTTTCTCTCTCCCTCTCTCATAAAATCCTGTTTATGTCTCAGTATCATTGGGTATGTGTTCTCATGTGAATTGTGGTGGGGCACATGTCACAGTAAAACACCAACATACTACAAATAATTAATATTTATAGAGATCTTAATATGTGAGAACATCTCCTTTTTACCTTGTATAATCCAGAAAATATGACTTTATATTTTATAGACGAAAAGTGTGAGCCACTGAGCACTGAAGATGACTGTTAAAATTTTCAAAAATAAAAGCAGACAAATTTCAAAGATGATAAGCAACCTATGGTAGATTTGAACCACGGAGTTATTGCACTTACCTTGCACATGGTAACTTTCCCCAGAACCAGAAATGTCTGCCTGATCTCAAATAGAAATGGTGCCTGAAAATAGAGCCAGAAGTAAGGACTGAGAATAGAATAAAAGGAGGAAGAGAAGAAAGGAGGAAGGCTGAGAGGAAGGGAAGAAAAGAGGAAGGGAAGGAGGGAAGAATAGAAAGAAGGAAAGAAGAAATGAAGTAATGCAGGAACAGAGGAATGAACAAAGGAAGGTAGGAAGTGGATAACTAGTTCTCTGTGTATTTAAGAAAAAATGACTCATTTTAAAATTTTCTGGCTTTTTTTTGTTTATTTGTTGTTTTTTGTTTCTCTTTGAGGGCCACAATCAACAGTTCTCAGGATTACACTTGATTCTGTGCTTGATGATCACTACTGGCAGTGCTCCTATTGCCATATAGGGTATTGGGAATTGAACTTGGGATATCTGTTTATCATGTGAATGCCCTACATGTTGTACTATATATCTGGTCACTTACAAGTGAATTTCTAAAAGTATGATAAGCTGAGGAATAAGATACAAAATTTGTATTATGTGCAAGGTAAAGTTTGAAGCTTCACAACATATTCCCACCAAGATTGGCTGCTTGAACCAAGCCCAAGAGCTCTGAGACAAGACTCCTTTAAGGGACAGAGAGGTCAGCATTCCAGGGAGCATCTAGTCTGTGTCTTAGGGACAACATCCAGTTGTCCAGATATGTCCTTGCACAAGGAATATTTGAGACTCTATGTTGCCCAACTGTAGCATCTGTTCACAGAGGAGGATCTGTTCATCTTCTAGGTACCGCATTGGGCCGACCGAGGTGGAGAATGCCCTGGCAGAGCATCCAGCAGTGGCAGAGTCGGCTGTGGTGGGCAGTCCTGACTCAAATCGAGGGGAGGTGAGAAAGAGACAGCGAGGTCATGGTGTGTGCGGGAACACTAGCAAGACAAGGAAATATCTGGACATATTTAGTTGTGGACATAGCAGGGGTCCTCAAACTCTTCAAACAAGGGGCTAGTTTTTGTCCCTCAGACCATTTGATGTCTGGACTATAGTTAAAAAAATGTCATGAACTTGGGTCTGAGCGGTGGCACAACTGGAAGGCCACTTTCCTTGCAGCCGCTAACCTAGGACGAACCACCATTTGATCCCCGGGCGACCCATATTGTCCCACATGCCAAGAGTGATTTCTGATTGCATAGCAGGGGTTACCCCTGAGTATCACCTGGTACGGTCCCAAAACCAAAACAACAACAATAACAACAATCTACGAACTAATTCCTGCACACTGCACATATAGTTTAAAAAAGAAAAACATGCTGGAGAGATGGCACAGCTGCAGTGCTTTTCCTTGCACTCGGTCAATTCAGGACAGATGGTGGTTCGAATCCCAGCATCACATATGGGCCCCAGTGCCTGCCAAAAGTATCCTCTGAGAGCAGCCAGGTTGACCCAAACCTATAAAAGGACCACAAACAAACAAACAAACAAACAAACAATAACAACCAAGAGCAAATAAAATATTTGCAATGAAGAACAAGTAGAGTTAAACCAACAACCTTACCAGTATGTTGATAAGAACTATGGACCTAACAGTAAAATTTATGAGGATAGGAATACTAATCTATTTAATCTATCTCATATTTCATGACTCCTTATTATGTAAAAT
>PVKC010001001.1:0-55807 GCA_004027635.1 Crocidura indochinensis
CGTCCTAGGCTAGGCATCTTACCTTTAGCGTCACCGCCCGGCCCCAGGTTCTGTTTTTCTGAATAAACAAATTTAAATTGATATTGTGTAGCAGCATCAAACAAACCAAAAATATCCACCTGAAACTAAACTAAGCATGAGGAATTTAATAAAATACCAATAATATTTATATCATAAATTAGTGTAATAACCAAACATAACTCCTAAATATGTTTTATATACAAGACACTGAAAAACTCCATATTAAAATTGATAAATTTTACTTAATAAATAGTAATAACAAATAAATAATAAAATAAACAATACAATTAATAATTTTATTAATAATTAATAAATTAAGGCATACTGTGCATCTTCAAATATATATTTGAAATTTTATGTATATATAATTTGAGGGAGAAATACATGCATTTTATGAATAGACAGTCTACGAATTTAAGTAACTATTGTATTCTGAGTGACTGGGACAGACAGGATTACAATTTGGGTAAAGAGAAACTGACTTGAAGTGAGGGATGGGTAGAGCTTAACAGCAGAGTTTTGCATAAAGGGCAAAAAGAAAACCTCTAAGTCTTGCATATTCTATACTCTGTGCTTTATCTGTGGTTTTCCCTACTAATGATCTTCAGATCCTCTTTGCTCTTATTTAGTAAGAAGATAGTTTCTTTCTTTTTTTTTTTTTTTTACTTTTTAATCTTTTAATCCTTTCAGCCCACTCCTGAGAAAGAAGCAAGTTATTTCTTTGTACCTGTATCACTGGTAGACTAAGAGACTTGGCAGATTTTATTCTTTGACATTTGGAATTTACAGTTGCTTGGACATGGAGCAAAAATTGATTATAAAGATTGTATATCTTCTATTAAACTACTGCATAATCTATAAAATCATCATTACTTAAGCATAACAGAAACAGTACATAGAAAACTTCTACAAATTCAGTTAAATAGTACAAAGTGTTTAAGAGTACGTCAGAGGTAATACTTCATTTTCATACTTCATTTTACTGACCACATGCTTTTATGCATCTATAGAAAGCTAAAAAAGTGTCATAAACCATTCTTGGTTTAAAATACTGTAAACACAAACAAAGTAAAGTAAATAAATATCAACTGGTACTTTCACTAAGTAAATTAAATGTACCATGGACATAATTTTTAAATCACTAAAATAAAATTTTCTTGTTTTATTTTTTTCATTGCTTTGTTACAAATCCTTTCTGAAACGGTTTTGTCTTAAAACCACTATTGAAAAGATATCATTTAACAAGATGTCAAATGGCTATTTATTTTTCCAAGATGACTTATTTGGGAACCCCCTGTTTATCTGTATATCTAATTTTAACAATTCTGCTTTTGAAGAATAAGAACAATGACACTGATGAGTTTGGGAAAGGAATCCCAATGACTCCTATACCAGGTGTTTCTGTCTGTATGTTGATCTCTCTCTAGCTATCTGTGTGGTGTAGTATGGTGTGTGTGTGTGTGTGTGTGTGTGTGTGTGTGTGTGTGTGTGTGTCCCAATATCATGTGATCCCCATGTCTTTTTTAATATATCCTAGTTTTTATCTCACACCGGCAGGACAAAGATTAAGGAAAAGGGAAATTTTTCCCAATTCTATAGTTGAATCACTTTCCCTTCCCAGCACTGATGTCAATTTCTGTAAATAAGTGCCAGGAGTTTAAGTTTTCAAGGGTTCTTCTTCATTGCTTGAACTGAATGAAGTGTTGGGTATGCAACTATTTATTTCTAAGTAGTACCAAATGGTCCAAATAGGTAGAACACACTCATGGCATAAGTATATGAAGTAAAATAATTTGTGTAGAAAGCTAAGGTTTTCACATAGGAGTCTGGACAGTTGGCTTAAAGCCATTTTTTAAGTAAATTGTTTAGAGCAGCATCAACTTAATGAAAATTCTCCACTGATCAGGAACAAGTTCTGAAGCAGCAAATAACTCATATGTCCTGAGCCATGAATTGCTTTTCATGTAACAACAATGTGATGACATGCCCATGTTCAAATATATAATAATGGCTAATATAAATAAGGTGATGGCCAAATTGTATATATCATCTGGATAAAAAATTTAAGATGTTGTTGTACCTCTGACTGTAAAACCACCAGAGGTTGTCCTATCAGATCATTTCCTATGTATACATCTCTCTCCTCTCACATTTACAGAGAGGTACAGACACCCCCATGGGAAGTGTTTATGTTGGCGTATACACAAATGCAAAGCAGTCTTCTATGGCCTTTTGGAAGCACTGTATTATTATATAAATAATCATGAACTCAAAATAGACAAGAAAAAAAGATCATAAAAACACATCTTTGTAAGATGCAAAAGAGGAAGTATACTCTGAAAAGAACAGGAAGAAAGAACTTCTTAAGAAGTGGTAAGTAAACCAGTCCTAGAAGGTATACTGATATATCAAAGACACCAAGGAAGGTCTTTCATTAAAGGAATTGTGCAAAAAAAGTTTAAGCATGATGGGCAGGGAATGTTCAAATTCATCACTAAACAAATGATCAGAAATTAACTTAAGATGTGTAGGTATAAAAGAAAATTGCAAATGAATGGTAAATCACATTAAAGAATACAATGTGGTATTCCATTTAATCTGATCTGAAATAAGAAGATCCTGGTGTTTTCCTATGAAATTGCTACAGCTGTACTTAGAAAATTATCTAGGCTGTTCTGGTGGCAGTGGTTTATCAGAAATTTTTAACGTTAGTATCACAAAAGTTGGTATATAACACCCCCCCCCCACTGCTCAATTTGATTGGCTTTTTTAAAAAAAAGGAAAATTATCTAAAGACAATTAGAATGCATTTATAAGTATATGTGTGTAGTATGTGGTGCTTGTGTGTGTTTATGTGTGTTTGTGTGTGCACGCGTGTGCAGGTAGGGGGGGATTGCAGCATTCAAGGGTACTCTAACAGTCCAGGAGAAAGATAATGACAGTCTACTCTAGAGGCTCTGTGGAAGGAATAGAGGGGATGGAACAGTTGGAAGAGCTATTTTAGAGACAGAATTGGCAGGAAGTAACCACTGATTGGCTGCCAGATTAATTATCCCGAAGAATAGCTCTGGCCTTGTCACTCAACTGCACAAAAACCTTCAGTAATCTCCTATTATCTGGAAAACAAGGTCATGATCTCTTCATCCATAGACTCCTGTAAGTGTGGCTCTCCTGACCTTCTAGGACTCAACAAGACCTTGAATGTGAGTCAGTCCTCCATCAATTAATAAATACACCTCCATACACAATCTTAGAAAGGGCTTCTAAACTGTTCTCTAAAAAGCTTTGCATACTCCTTCCTAGGAGATTTTCTCACCTTATTTTCTCTGCCTGAATTTTTTTCTATTCTGTAAATATCTCTTAAAATTTTACTTTTCCTTCAGGGATTATCATAAATGTTATCCTTTTTTCTTGCTATCCCACACTAGTTTTTTTTCTTGACAGTACATCCATCTCCTCTAAGAAAATTGTAACACTTACGTTTTCTCACCACTTTTTATCATATTACAAAATATAGCATGGTCATTTTAATTTCCCATTTATTTATTTGCCTATAAAACATCTGTGAACAGAATATATTTTACTTATTTTAATATTAGTCAGAATATTTAGAAATGTCATCACTCATAGTACCCAGAATATGACAGAACTGTTGAAAAAGAATGAAAGAAAGAATATACAGAGCCTTCACAAGAAAAGGCACTCACAATTACATTTTTCTATCTGTAGTCAAGAAGCAAAAGTAAAATAGAATGGAGGCAAGGAGGGAGTATATTCCTCTATTATCTATACACCACATTGCTTAATTTAAAGCCGAAAAGGCTAATATCATAAAATTTTTATAGCCCTCTTCTACTCCACCATACTGTTTGTTTTGGAAGTTTCTTTTTACAAACTTGTGATCACAGATAATGAGAAATTATAGCAAGCAAGGTACAGATGACAAGTGAGGATATTGATTTTGCAAAAGGAAAGATAACTCAGAAATCAGAAAAAGACAATTATAAATTCTGCCCAAATAAGTTGAAACCTAAAGATATTCACTACATAGTTTATTCCTTTGAACCCCATCTCAGATACATTTTCATCCAACCATATTGTCTAACTCTTTTTTTTAATTAAAGAATCTTTCATTTTATTTATAAGATACTTTGATAGAAAACATAAATTACTAAACAATCAAAATCAATTCAGAGAGGTATAAGAATTTAACATTATTTAATAGACAACTGGATTCAAACTACACATTTAAAAGCCATTATTATGCTGAGTGAAATAAGTCAGAGAGAGAGGGCTGGAAGTTCCAGCTCACCTCATGAAGCTCATCACAAAGAACAATGAGCTTAGTTAGAGAAATAACTACATTGAGAACTATCCTAACGGGGCCCGGGAGATAGCATGGAGGTAAGGCATTCGCCTTTCATGCAAAAGGTCATCAGTTGGAATCCTGGTGCCCCATATGGTCCCCTGTGCCTGCCAGGAGCAATTTCTGAGCATGGAGCCAGGAGTAACCCCTGAGCCCCACTGGGTGTGACTCAAAACACACACACACACACACACAAAGAGAACTATCCTAACAATGTGAATGAATAAGGGAAGTAGAAAACCTGTGTAGAGTACAGGCAGGGGTGGGGTGGGGAGGAGGGAGAATTGGGACATTGGTGATGGGAATGCTGCACTGGTGATGGGGGTGTTCTTCATATGACAGAAACCCAACCACAATCATGTTTGTAATCAAGATGTTTAAATAAAATATTAAAAGGATTTATTTATAAAACAATAATTTTGTATTAAAAAAGAAGCATATATGCTGGTCTAATGCTTATGTAATATGAAGGTGGAAGACAAGATGTGGGATTCATAATCAAGGTGAACTTCCATGGATATAAGCTGAGAGCCCTGACACTATCTTCTTTTGGTTAATTGATACCATGTCATATTATCTAGAAAATAAAGATGAGGTCATTGTGACCAAAACCTGGGAGGTCCGATTAGATGATTAAAGGCCTTCAGCACTAACTCTTCCTGCAAAATTTTGTTCCTGGACAGGGTAGGCAGAAATAATCCAGATGGAGAAGCAGACTTATCCTTGTCTCTACTCTCAGACAACTCATTCTAATTAAATGCTTATAAAGTACCAGTTTTGTTTCAACTCCCAAGGTCTTATTTAAGGGCCCGTATTGTAAACCACTCAAATGAGGCCATATTCTAGCCTCTAAAGCTTGTATCTTAAGTTTGAGATTAATCAAGTCCACCAAGCAAATACTTTATGAATGCCAAAATCCATCTGTAGCAACTTCAGTTCATAAATTGGGGTGTATACAAAGAGTTTGGGATTCCAACTACATTTCCATATAACAGTAGGTCCTTGGACAAGCTCTTGTCTTACTGTTCAATGTGTATAAATCATAATGCTTTATTACAAGCACTGCAGAATCAAATCGTGTGTGCCACAAGGCCTCTCGGGTGAAAACAGCCTCAAATTTATGGGCATGAGGAGAGTTTCTGCCATTCCAGACTGCTGGTAAATGTGTCACCTTATGCATCTGTGATATGAAAAAGTAGGAATCAAAGAGAAAATAAGAGCATAAGGCAAGAGCTAAGATTTCATTCTCCCACATATCCAGTCATATTAGGTATCTCCCTGGCCAACTATAGACCATTCTTCCCTCTCTTACATGGTAATAATCTACTCATTGTCCCAATGCTTTAGTCTTTAGTTCTCATCCATTCTAAGAACCTCTCTTTGACCAGAGGTCGAAGCGGTAGCACAGGACATAAGGCATATGCCTTGTGATCACTAGCCTAGGATGAGCCACATTTCGATCCGCTGGCATCCCATGTGGTCCCACAAGCCAGGAGCAATTTCTGAGCACATAGTCAGAAGTAACCCCTGAGTGTCACCGTGTGTGGCCCAAACACCCCAATATAAAAAAAAAAATAAAATAAATAAATAAAGCCACAATTGAGTCTATGCCCTTTCCATGACCACAAGAAGATAAGTACTTCTAAAGTTGTCTAAGAGTTTTGTCTGAAGGTAATTTTCTTGCTATTCATATCATTATCCATTCTTATATTCAAATCCTGTAGAGATAGAGACTAACTCAGTGCTTGATACACCAAGGACAGAAAGTTTTGTCCATTTCATTATATAGATGTAACCCAAAAGCTGAAGCTATTAAGACAGGAGCTCACCTGAGAAGTTGGGATAAGGGTCAATTCTATTTAGAATTGCATTCCTCTTTAGGACACAGATGGGGAATAGGGGTGGAGGGAAAATTATTTGGAGAAATAGTTAATGACTACAGATCCACTGCTTGAAAAGCATTAAATAAATAGAAATAAAAATCATCAATGGCCTGGCCAAGTAGGCAAAAAAAGGGGAAAAAATTAATAGCAATGAACTTAGAACTTGAACCACAAATAACTTTCACAGTTCTTCAGAATCCAAAAACTTTAAAGACTTGTATGTTTACAATTTTTAATACACCAATAAATACAGGATAAGAGTAATCTTTTTACCCTGGTGTAATTGGAACAGTAATGACAATTTTGAGAAAAATAAAATTTAATATATTTTTTTGGGAAATTCTCAGTTGGTATAAATTTGAACTTGGGAAAGTGAGTACAGTTAATGGCTTATAGGCACTCTCAATATGTTCTCTCCAAAACCAGCTCTCTCAGTTACTGGGAGGTGATAGATAGCTTTAAATTTCAAATTAGCTCTCTCTCTTTGTTTCCTCATCTCTCTCATTCTCTCTCTCCCTTGAGCATGATGCTCATAGAAATAATATTTGGTCAATAAAAGTAGGGTCTGAGGCATACAATAAGTCTGAGAGTCTGAATAATTTAGCTCTAACTTAGGCTTACATCAGTTTTAAATTATCATTGTTTATTTATTTATTACTTTTTACTGCTAGATATGATAATGAAAGTTAAAGGCAATGCTCACATGAAATAGGCATGTGGTCCTATCCTATAAAAAGAGATAAATATTATTTCTATTTTTCCTTGCAGACTATGTACTTTCTGAAATAATCTAAAAATTATTAATTAAAAATTATTATTTAAAAAATAGGGAGCAGTAATAGCAGGACATCATTCAACATCAGGTATCAGGACTCCTACTGGCAAAGCAAGTATTCTAGAATGTTGGGCTATCTTTTTAGCCACTCTTATATTTATTTTTATTTATTTTTGTTTGTATTTGGGGAAGCATTTCAAGTGGCACTCAGGAGCATGGGAGCCACTCCTGCTAATAGTTCAGTTCATGGACCTGAGGATATACAGAGCCAATGTCACCAGGAGCACCTTAGAGGTGATGGCCTAGGGTGTTTAGGAGATTTTGAGATGCCAGGGATCAAACCCAGGGCACTAGCACCCCAAACTCCTCACATAATTTTACAAACACTTTGGAAAACAATGAAGTCTGTTAGTAACGGATAATGTAAATTTATTTCTGATGCATACTTCTCTCTGTGAAAATAGAAAAGAAATGCCTGCTTACTTGAAGATTTCCAAAACAATCATAAAATCATGCTTCTCATTTTTTAAATGAAAGTTTTAAGTATTTTGTGCTAGATTATAAAATTTATGAATAACATAGATGAAATACTTTAGTGTTTTGTTAATACGACAGTAAAACAAAAATGTACTTTATATATTTAGATCACATGATATAATAACATGTATTGTTTTTTGCAAAAATATAAAAGGCAAAATCTTGGTATTGGAGAAAGAACATAGGGGGGAAAGTGAAATATCAGTGACCAAGCAAGTGGAAGAAAATCTAAAGCATTATATTAAATCAAGAAGTTTCTGTATCTCAATTGAAACAATGACCAGGATACAAAGACTTTCCAAGGGATGGGAGAAATTGTTCACCCAATAACTATCTGAAAAGTTTTTAATATCAAAGGTACATAAGGCAGTGGCAGAGCTTAACAAGAAAAATAAAGTCAACCTAATGGGGCTGGAGCAATAGTGTAGCTGATCTGAGTTTGATCCTCAGTGTCCCAAATGGTCCCCCATGCCAGGAGCAATGTCTAAGGGCATAACCAAGAGTAACCCCTGAGCGTCACTGAGTGTGACCCAAACACCAAAACAAACCAAAACAAAACTAAACATTCAACCTCTTAATACATAGAAAGAAAAAATGAAAAGAAATTTCCTCAAAGACAAAATAAAGATGACCTAAATGTACATTAAAATGCTTATAAAATATCAATGTGATATCGCCTCATGCTATAGAGACTGGCACCCATCAAGAAAAACAAAAGTAACTGGTGCTGGTGTGAAGGGAACGAGAAAGAGACTCTCATTCACTGCTGAGGAGCATGTCAACTGGTCCAGTATTTTTGGAAAACATATAAACTTTCCACAAAAAAAAATAGAAATTGAGCTTCTGTCCAAACCATAAATACATCTCCTGGGGAATATACCCAAAAGCGCAATGCAAAAAATGGCATCTGCAGACCTATGTTTATTTCAGCACTATTAATAAACAATAGCCCAAATCAAAAACAACCCAAGTGTCTTAGAACAGATGAATGGCTAAAGAAACTGTGGTAAATCTGCACAATGGAATACTATGCAGCTATTACCAGAAATGAAGTCATAAAATCTGCTTATATATAGACAGGCATGTAGAGAATAATACTGATTGAAATGAGTCAGAGGGAGAGGGACAGACAGAATTATCACATTGATCTTCAGGAATTAAAAAAAAAAACCAAAACACCCATAGAATGAGAATGTCACCCAAATACAATAGAATCTATGGTTAAGAAATGCAGTTAAGCCAAAAAAGGTAACATTATTACAATAGTACTTGAAAACGATCACTCTGGACAAAAACTGAGAATTGAACATATTTAAAGTGATATGCAGTAATTTTAGCAACAGTATTGCAAACCATAGCGCCTAAAAAAATAAGAGAGAGATAGAAAAGAAAAATGCCTTCCATACAGGCAGGGTAGAGGTGTATATGAGATGACAGGAGGGTAAATGAAAAAAATGGTGGCAGGAAATGAACATTGGTAAAGGGATGGCTGTTAGAATATTGTATGACTGAAATTCAACTATCAACATCTTTTCCACTCTGTATCTCAAGGTGATTTAATTAAAAAAAGTAAAAGTAGGGGCCCGGGAGATAGCACGGAGGTAAGGCGTTTGCCTTTCATGCAAAAGGTCATCGGTTCGAATCCCGGTGCCCCATATGGTCCCCCGTGCCTGCCAGGAGCAATTTCTGAGCATGGAGCCAGGAGTAACCCCTGAGCACTGCCGGGTGTGACCCAAAAACCACACACAAAAAAAAGTAAAAGTGAATATAGTATAAAATGCTTTCTCTGCATGTAGACAGATCCCAGTTCAGTTCTCAACATTTTCATGAGTGACACTGAATACAGAGCTGTGCAATCCCACAGTGAGTGAGCCCGAGATGTCATGTAAAAGCCATGAAAAATGCAACAGGACATAGAACTTCACAGTGTTATACTCTAATCATAAAAGTCAGGCTATCACTTTTATTTACTATACTTAAAATATTTTGGGTGGCCACTTCTGGAGCAGTCAGGAGTTACTCCCTGCTCTGTGCTCAGAAGTCCCTCCTGGTACACTTGGGGGCCATTTGGGATGCCAAGGATTGAACCCTGGTCTGTCCTGTGTCATCTACTTGCAAGGTAAATGCCTTACCACTGTGCTATTGCTTCAGCCTCTACTTAAAATATTTTTATTATATAAAATAGCTTCTCTTTTTCCTTGCTTACTCAAATTGCTTGAATTTTAAGAATGGGACCAATTTCAAGAATATACCTTTGAGTATTGTCCTGGTTAGTGTCAAGAAAAGGACAGATCTTAGGCTTCTGTTCTAGACACCTTGCATAGTCTTACTAGGGTCACCACCACAGACCACATAATGCTCTTTCTGGTGCTTTGATGGCACTTGAGAACTTTTTTGGCACTCTAGTCCTGGATCTTTTATCCTCAATGAAATTTTCAGTACCTAAGGAAGGGGTTTGCTTCATTTTAGTTTAGCGTTCACCTTATAAATAACCACTAAAAAGTTCTGAGTTTACTTAAAACTATTGTTATGAGGTCATATCAATAGTACAATAGATAGTGCACCTTTCTTGCATGTGACGAAACCAGGTTTTAGTCCCAGCACTGCTTCTGGGTTCCTAAACACCATCAAAAGTGATCCCTATCAGGGCCAGAGCAGTGGTGCAAGTGGTAGGGCATCGGCTTTGCATGCACTAGGACGGATTGCTGTTTGATCCCCGGCATCCTATATAGTCCCCCAAGTCAGGAGTGATTTCTGAGCACATAGCCAGGGGTAACCCGTGAGCATCACCAGGTGTGGTCCCAAAACCAAAATAAATAAATAAATAAATAAATAAAAGTGATCATTATGTTTACAGCCAAGAATAAGCCCCAGCAAATTCCACATGTGGCCTCCCCCAAAAAACAAGCAAAACCAAAAATATTGCTATCAGGCAATAAAATATTAAGTTATAGATATGAGGAAATATCAATTATGATCCCACTTAATAAAAGTTTTATGGGCTTGATTATTAAATAGTACATATTAATAAGCTATATTTTTACTATGAATGCCATTTTATGATTATAAAGACAATCAAAATTACAATGTTTTGGGTTTTACAGGATATAATTCATGAGAGGAAAATGTAACACATTTGTTAGCTTATGTTTATTGTTATGGTGTATCCTTGATATCTATTTTATTAGTCTACTATATCATATATAAATAGTGTGGATTTGTTCAAAGATAAAATGTACTCCTCCTTGTCACTTAATATTTAACTTTTTCCAGAGTGTGATTATTTTAGTTGGTTCATCTTTATATCTCAGTGTAAATTAGAAGTATAAATAACAGAACTCCTAGCCTTATCTGTATTGTTTGTGAATAATATGACTTTATCCTTTCACTGACTCCTTTTTTCCTACACTTTTCCTTCTTCAGTGTATTTTTCCATCCTCTTAATCAACTTGTATACTCACATGGTCACCTTTCTTGTTGCATCTACCCTGAGCGTGAGAAGCCATTATATATACATATATAATATACATGTACACATAATAATACTTATATATACTCAGAAAGTCCATTTGTGGCATTTATGGCTCTTGAAAAGGTAGTTTATCCTATGAAATGAAACATATCTTCATCTAAATTTTCCCAAAGGAGTCTCCTTGGTAATATTGGGTTGGATGTCAGTGTGACTCGATGAGAAGTCTGGGTTTCAGATGTACAGAGTGAGCAGGTTACTTTCACTAAAGTCTTATTGTCTGTGCCATGTTTCTTCTCCTTATAGGGCTTACCAGTTTTGCCTACTTAACTGGGCTGTTTGGATCACAGGACTTGGACACTTTTAATTTGGTTAAAAAACATATCATTTGCTATCATGGTAAAATCTATCATTTGCTATCATGGTAAAAAAAATCTTCACTTTAATTTGTACCCATACTTTTTTTTTATTTGGAGAACTTTAGGCTCCCAGAAGTAAGTCACAGATTTTATTATACATGGTATCTGCTAAAACCATGTTACTATTAAATTTGGCATGCCCTGGTTATTACTATTTTCTAAAAAATAAAGTGTGGCATAAAGCCAATAGGCTCTTTCTTTAAACATGTGATACTAGTTGCACATACTCATCATGACAGGGAAGATATGCTATAGCAATCAGATGGAGATAAGAGAAACAAAACAAGAAGGCTAGTCATCATAACACAGAGACTTTTGTGAATTCTCTCAAGACAACTCACTCACTCTGGTTGCCATAACAGAAAGCTTGCATAGACTAAATAATATGTGTAGATATCAAACAGATAGAATTAAGAGACAAAAATGTAGGACGAAATTTAATTCTTAGTTACATGTTTAAATTTTATACACAGGTTAAAGAATTTTTTCCCTGACCTTCAACCTGATGGTCTCCAGATTAATAGAGCAGAATTTAGTTACCCTGAGTTAGACTCCCACATTCAAAATAGCACCTCCTCTGAATTCTTAAGATGATTCTGTGAGGTAGGCCATTAAATATTTTATAAAAAGAGACAAGGAGCAGTCTATGCTGCCCTCTGGCAGGGGTACTAACAACCACACAGACATCCTTTGCATTGCACAGGAAACTGCTTTCTAGAGAAGATCCTGTTTGAGGATGGGAAGTCAGAGTTATCATGATATAAGTAGAGAAGCTCTGAGAAATTATGGGTTCATTTCACTCATTATAGGCAAGGAACATGCAGACTTGAACTGATTTTGTCAAACTTGTCTCTAATTATGAGAGCTAGGCTGAAATGAGTCTTCCAAACCTATGACAATTTCTCTCTTTTCTTTTGTGTTTGAGCCACACCTAAACAGAAAATGCTCCAGATTTACTCCTGGAGGGATCACACCTATTAAAGTTTGGGAGGCAATATGTGGTATCAGGGACTGAACAAGGATTAGCAGCATGCACAGCACAAGCCCTACTTACTGAACTATCTCACTGATCCACAACCTATGACTCTTTGTCTTGCCTTTTCTCAATGTGTAGATCAATTTTGGAAAAATATTTCACGTTGAAAATAAAAGGCACAAAACAGAAAATATGACTAAAGTGTTCAAATTAAAAAAAAACTCTCCAAAAGAAGTTAATAGAAAAGAGAAATTGCCTATGGTTATTGGTCATTGTAAATAAATTGGAGAATTGATTACATGACTATATGAAATTTAACTGACAGATCAAGCAATGCGTTAACTCTGAAAGATATACTATATATAAATCAACAGAAAAGATACATTCATGATCTTAGCACTCTGTTCGTAGCTGCAAACTAAGAGAAGAAGATAGTCAGGATGCAGAAGCAAGATGACAGACTAATCAATAGAGTCATGTGACATGTTGTCTAGTCATAGAGAACTTGACTAAATAGAAGAGTAGGAGAATGAGAGAAGCACGAAAATATTGAGGAATATGAGAATCATGAAGATAATGAATTTGACTATTGATTGCTCCATCAGTATCACTCACATTTCAGTGAAACTTTTGAAGCTAAAACATTTTTTTTCTGTATAGTTTGAAATTTGAAGCTATGTCACATTGACTAGCTATAAGGTATCATTGACTTTACTACTCTTTACACACTTTCTGAATTTAACCTCCTGTTGTTGAAACTGTGATGTATACAATACTCATCACAGGCCTATTATATCATCTAACATATACAATTTGATACACACAAAGTATAAATTAAAATGAGGATTAGCCTATAATTGCACAAATTTGACTGTCTTAAACATTATACTGACCCCTTTGATCAGATTCTGTTTTGATCATTAACATTAAAACTAGATGAACAGGTGGCTTAGTCCATTTGTAAACAGGTGTGTTAACTTGTCCCTGGAGAATAGACACACCATTTCTTGGCTTGCACTATGGATGTGGGTCTCTTAGGGAAAAGGATTGTTTTTGAGCTAACAAAATCTCAGTAACAGTATATCAGCTAAAAAAACATTTGGATAATGAAACTACTTTTATTCCTATTTTCTGGATCATGAAAGTAACCTCAAAAGACAGTAATAGATTTAATCCCAAATAAGTGAAAATTTTCAAATGATAATCCAGTATCAAATGTAACATATTAACCAAATAACATGTAATGAGTTATTCTGATATGTGTCTAAAGAAACTATTTATGTTTTCTCAACTGTTAGTATTAAAGTATTTAGCATCAATAAGCATTTCCTATTTTGTGTGTTCTCAGACTTGCATCTTAAGTATTTTTAATTTTGAGTATGCTAAATACTAATGTTAATCGAACTTTTCTTCTATAGGTTATAATTAGAAAGTTCTAAATTCTGAATAGGTAGGAAAGTTCAAGTCTAACTCAATGGACGTGTGTCATAAAGACATCTGAATTGCCTGACATGCATAGCCAATTTCTAATTTGAATTCCCCTCTTTTCCTCTTGATGACTTTTCAACCAATGGTGAGTTCATGGATGACCAAGTCACTGCCCCATTTAGTTTCCAGCTTCAAGGCAGACTGCTGATGTCACAGATGAATTCAGAGGTGAGTGAGCAAGACCCAGGAGCAAACAGGACTTCTGTTTGCCTAGAATATTGGCCTCAGTTAGTAATCTCGGGCTTAGCCATGCTATACTCAAATGTGCTATTGTTGATCCCTAGGATCAACAGCTTTGAAATGCTGAGAAATTGCAAAACAGATACCTGACATTTACTGACACTCCTTCAAAATAGCATTATATTTACTGTTTCATGCATCTTGAGGTAAGCAAAGACTTGATATTGTCACCCTACATATCATTAGAGGATGACTAATGGATATATAAAAACCACGTTGAATGAGGAACAACTATCAGTAATTCTCATAAAGTTGGGAATATTTAGCTCTAAACTTTAAGACAATCAATTCAAATTATATATTTGATCAAATATAGACATATGATTATACAATGCTCTGCAACTGATATCTAATTTTCAAAATGATCACCTGGATACCCAAAGTATTAATCATCCAAGAAAAGGAACATCAGTGTTGCTTACTCTTCATCTTAAATAAGAAATCTTGTTTAGTCAAGTTGCTTATTAATATTAGATATAGAAATTTTGCATTGTCTTTTAACAGAAAATTGTATATCCTCATAATCTAATATATAACTTATCAGCTGCAATATATGTTTATATACATCTTTTTTAACTTGTGTGGTTCATAAATTTATCTTATTTCTTTCTCTTTTGATTTTGCACATAGTAGTTTCTAAGTACATGGGTTTTCCATGAATTTTTTTCAGTTAATGTGTTAAGAAGGAAAGATGAGTTTAGGCAGCTATACTTTAATTTTTAGTCTGAATTTTAATATTTTAGAAGATGATTTAGGGGGCTCTTGTGATTTACATCATTGCTCATGACTCTACTAGGATGTTTCTAAACTTTTCTAAAATGCTGAAACTAAATAGCTAATAAATTTTCAAGTAGAGCTGAAGGGAAAAGAACAAAGGATAAAAGAGCTACCCTACAAGCTGAAAAGTTCCACTGAGTAGTAAAGAAATATTCTCCAGATCTTGAATCCTGTGTTGAAAGCCTGAATTAGATATGAGTTATCTGCATGTCAGCAGTTTTTGAAAACTCATTTGTGCATCTTTTAATTCTTTCTTTCCTTCATTTGGATTTTGAAGGCATTCATGTCATGATTAGGGTGGGACAAAATTAAATTAGCAAATGATATTGACTCATACCACATTGACCATTTAAACACTACAATTAGACATAAGATTTTACTTCTTTGACATAACTCAAAATCCTAAAAGTATTCAATAAAGAAAGAAATTTCCCTTAAGAAATCAATTTTTTAAAAAATTACTCTGAAATATAAAGAGACCACCATTATCCTGGCAACTATCACTGTTTTTCCTCTATAAAAATAAAGAATAAGAAGCCAAATACTGAGCTGGATGAAGAAAATACAAATAATTATGACCCATCATGTTGACAACTGAGAAGTCATTATGACAGAATTTTCCAAAGTGAGACACATCCACACATCTACATTTAGTTGGTCTGTGTATTTGAGTTATCTATAAAGTAGTCACTGTTGACTAAAGAGAGCAAATCTGTGAGCAGAAAGGGCTTATAGGAAGAAACCACTGATATCATCCATTAGCACACACAATAGGACATTTTATTCTTTCTATCCCTTGGCCTTATAATGATTTCCCCTTCTTTCCTTCAACTTGTGATGAGCAATACTTTCCACAACCCAGACAACAAACAGCTGGATGGGTGCCAAAGGACCATACATCCGTGGTCTACGGTGCCCTTTTTAATCAACTTCCTAATTAAAAAATGCCATGCTGGCATGAGGTATGAAGGGAGTAGGCTTGGGATATTTCACAAAATAGCATCCCCTAATCCTGGGGTTGTTGAAAATCTGTGTTCTTACAGATGTTTATGAGTTTTCCTGGTATAGAGATGGAATCAATTTGCTTGTGCCTGGCCCTCAAGACGTATTAAATTTATCCAGAAGGAAACTGGATTTTGAAAAGCTCTTGCCCAGATGCATTCGGCAGGTGGGAGTTTCAGGGAACCAGAGGGTCCACTAGCAGATGCAGCATTGATTTCTGAATGTTCACAATCTAGCAGACAACTCCAGAGCAGACTTGATTTGATGGCTCTCTATGGGGTGCCCTGCAGACTCGATTATTTCCACAACCAGTCTGGCTAGCATTGTTTCATGGCGAAAATGCTCTGTGCTATCAGCTTCTGTTCAGATGGCACAGCAGAGTGGAGTACATGTGCCAGGGAAGGGAGATTGGGTCAAATTTAAAGTCAATATCTAAGAATTGCCCATCACTCTTAGGGATCACTCTTTGAGAAATGCAATAGCCCCTGAAATTGAAAGGTGATGTTGACGTTAAAAAAATTCTTCTGAGTTCTACTAAAATACAGTATGAGTCCAGGTTAGGGTGACATGAAGATGCTACTCAAAGCCGTATTATAGCTAGAAATCCATCTTGAAAATCTTTGTCAGTGTAATAAAAAATCCTCCAACCCATACTTTATTGCTACATAAGTTGTTTTTTTTTAGAGACTAAGCATGGCATTCTACATCTGAAAATATTCCAAGCAAATGTTTAATAATCTTGAGATAATTTTCTCTAAGGCAGTTTCAGTAGACTATCTAAGCAGACTGTTGCAAACAGCAATCAGTTTCTAAGACTGATCCATAAAGTTCCTTTCAAGTATACAAATAAGTGCACAAATACGTTTAAAGCAAGCTTGTAGTATACATATCAACCCAATGGTTCAACTATTGTCACCTTATACCTAATATACTGGCACTTTAAAAACACATATTCATTCACGCATAATAGCTTTGAAGAGTTAATTGCATTATACCTAGGAAAATCAAAATTCATCATGATAGAGAAAACTGAATGAAGTAAGGTCACATCTCCTTCTGAAGGAAAATATTTTTATCCCTCATCCTTCATTAGTCCATGGAACCCCACAAAGAATGACTTCTGGGGCTTCCTTGACATAGATTAGAAAAACTATGATAGAAGACTTGAAGGCTACTGACTACTTTCCCCAGTGAAGTTAAGAGTACCTGATATCTGACTAATATCTGGGATTTCATGCATGGCTTAAAAGACTGAAAGATTGTTTTACTATCCAAAGTTCATCTTCAATCTTAAAGCTGAAATACAAAAAAAAATTCTCTGAGAAATCCCATTTCTCATCTAGTATACATTCCTAGTTATGGAACCTCTCATTGTCTTTGAAGCAAGACCTCAACTCACAGTGCCTGAGAACTAATGTGACAGATAGTGGCATAAAGTAACTCTTTCAAGTGGAAACTAATATGACATAATGTTGGCCCTTAGAAAAAAGCTAGGCTATGCCTCTGAAAGGGAGCTAGGCACAAAGACAGCATTCTGGTAGGTAATGTTCATTTGGTATTTTCTGTTTACACATGGGTATGTTGAGGTGATAAACTCAATACTGATATTTTGCCTTAAGAAAGTTATAGAGCATCATGAAACTAAGCGGAGTTATTTTAATGACAGGACCCTATGTTCAACTCCAAAACAAAACATAGCCAGAGAGAATATAGAGAAATAATTACAGTAAAATTAAATATTACTTTTATCAATGTAAGAGTTCACAAATATGTTTAAGAGTTTTTTCCTACTTAATATTCTTGCATTAGATAAAAATAAAAAACCTCAAGTGTTTTCTCATTTTAGTTTGTTAGGGGATTTTTAAATTAAATAAAAAAAATCAGACACATTTCTAAGTATACCCATGCACATAAATATATGAACTTCTACAAAATAGGAAATGCTTATATTTTTATAAAAAGCTTAATGTAAATATAGAGAAACTTGAGTGTGAGGAGGAAATAATCAAAACCAAGTATCCAAAGGTTCAGATAAAGGGTTAATATGTTTTTCAATAGAGGTCTAAGTCCATTGAAGGTAGTACTTTTTCTTTTCCTGCTAGAAAAGGCAAGTTTTTTTTAAGCAAAAGAAATGGCCCTCTAAAAAGTTACATTTTTTTTTGTCAAATATTCTATCATTGTCTGAAGCAAACAACTAATGCAATGCAGCTCTCTTTTTAAAAGCCTAAAAGTAAAAGCAAAATAAATGTATTATGTGACCAAAATTAGTCAAGAAATCTTAAAAACAGTTAAAGGACAATAATTTCCACTTAAGTTCTACCTCACAGGCAGATGAGATAATTAGGTCAGTTAAAATGAAACCTTACCCTTTAAGAAGAGTAGGAATAATGAAAACAGGAGGTAACTATTTATCAGTGAATTCCCAGAGATAGAAGTATATTTAACTAAATATAAAAACATGCATACTGCAGTACTACAGTCATAGAATTATATAAGAAATGTGTGTCACCGGTGACAATAGGAAATTAGAATTCCAGCAGACTTTATACTTATTTCTCAACTCAGAAGTATAATTTGTAAAAACAGCCTCCATTTTTCTAAAAGGCTCTGAAAATATAAGTGGCTGTGCTAATTTTCACATTGCCTGTCAGTAAATTTTACAGATCCACAGAAACTTGAGTTCAATTTTCAAAAGCTCCAGTAAGTTGTTGGTTAAATTAGCTAAAATCTTCTTCCAGCTAGGAAAAATATATACCAGTCAAAACTAATTATGTCTGGGCTTTTTAATTGAAACAACATTTGCTAATTTTACTGGTCTGCATACTCTGTTCCAGAAAATATTAATTAAACACATTGAATAATGGCTGCTGTAAATTCAGAAAACAATAATCTCTAAACAGTTCATTTTCACTTCACTCATGCACAGGAAGACAGATCAAGCAAGTCCCCCCCAAACCTGCAGCAAAAGACTATTCTTTGTTACTGACCAGATGGAGTTGAACTTTGCTCCACTTTGAGAAGCAGAGCCACCGCTCCATCAACAAGAAACAGGACATATTTACCTGGAGGAAATGTCAAAGAGAAACCTGAAGAATCCCACAACCAAGTAGTCCAAATGAATGATCAGTCTCTGCAGCCCCCTTGGGCACCTCCAGCTAGGCCCGTGTTTGCCAGGCAAGTCCTTCCCACAGCAGCCACCCCTGCTTCCATCTTAGGGACTCACCCAGAAAATTCTCCAACCTGCTCCACGACTACAAAAACTCTTCTAATGCCTTTGAACGCCCACCATTTGTTCTCCATTCATCCAATCAGCTCTCCACCGCTCATCTTCTCTCTATCGGCGCTCAGGCACGGGGCCACTTCTCATCTGTATGCTAATTATTTTGCCACATGGACAAAAGTAATAATGCTTTCAGACAGGAAACTAACAGGCCTGAAGTCGAAGATGGAAATTAATAAGTTGACACCACTAAACGACAGGCAAGACGGGCATGCGTGCAGAGCTCTCTCTGCCTGGTGGGTGCCGAGAAGCCTCCATTGAAAAGGCAGACGCAGCCGGTGGGCTGCGAGCTGCCCTGGCTGTGTGCATTAAGCACAGGCTCCCTTAGAGACCAGACGGCTGCTGCAGAACAACATCAGTAGCATACTGCTGACTTACCCTGTCTCAGGCTGCATCCTTTAAGCACTACAAAACATATCCATTTCCCCCAAATCCTAAGATGGGAGGGAACTTCATCGCTGAGCTAAGAGCTTTTTGCAAGTAAGAGCTGGGATAAAAACCCGGCAATTTCTAACCTTCCTGTTTATTAAGCTTGCAACACAGTCAGACAAGATTGGGGATGCATGCTGTATGCTTCTTACATTGTACCCACAGGCCCCTAAATCTCTAGAGCAGAATGTGTATCATGTGCAGTGCCGTATTGAATGTAATAGATGAGAACTGCAAATACCACAGGCAGGCTGTTAACAGCCACCGGCTTAGGGCTTAGGCAATAGATCTAAAAATCACACACACACACACACACACACACACACACACACACACACACACACACATGCATACACACATGCATACACACACATAGCCTTTCTCTTTGAATGTTATGGTAAATCACTCTGTGGTTGAAGAAGCCTCACGAAGTTATCTGAACCTACAATCTTTTACAGGGTGGTACAGCTAAGCATCCAAACAAAAACAAAAAAGAGGTTTCAAAATCTGTCCTACCCACTTGGCAAAATGGGAGAGCAGTCACACAAGAGTTAACTGACTCTTAAAATCTCTTTCAGTTGCCAACCACACTATGCTCTCTTTGAGTAGGAGCTTTTAGCATTTGCTTTTAAAACAAAAGGGAAAACTATTTCAAGAAAGTTAAACCACTATCCACCTTTGTTATTGTGGAAAGGGGAAAAAAATCAGAAAAAGTTTTATCAGAGAAGACCAATACAAATAAGATTTCAAAATTAGGAAAGGGAACACTGAAATGTGACTTTTACTAGCAGTTTTCTGGTTTAAAAATGTTCTGATTTTATAAATGATGTCTGAGTCAAGCAAATAATTGTTTTGCTCTAGCAGTACCTAGTTTATTGGACTCTCCACCAACCTCTTATAACCTGTACCGCTGTGAAAGACCATGCTAAATCATAAAAGCCCCTCTAGCACCTCCTACCCCTCCCTCCGGACATTATCCTCAAACACACAGACTCCTATTTAATAACAACTCTAGGCAGCATGCAGACTTAATGTTACCCACAATAGCATTTTACTGGAGAAGCCCTATTGAAAAGTCCATTGTTGGCTCATTTATATTCTAGACCAAGCGATTTTAAGAAGTGTTATTTCTCATCAGACAAGAGCAGCTGCAAAGTCAGGTAGGCAAGGGAAGTCACTATTAATTAAAGTACTTAAGAGATCAGGTGAAAGAATTCCAAAGAGTTGGAAGTTGCCAAAAGTAGGCAAATGCCATGCAGTCTTTAAAGAAAAGGAAAGATGTACCTTGTTTTTTTGTAGAAGAATTGATGGTCATCAAGGAAAACCTTGCTCTTCAGTCTATTTTTCCACCCACATAGGGCTATTTCAGCCCTGAAGAAACCAGGCACAGGTTGATGAAGTTTCCCTATCCATTTCCAGTCTGCTTGCCCTGCTCTCCAGCACTGTCACTGTGTCAGCACACTGTGCACTAGGAGCAGGAGCGCAGGGCAGAGACATCCCTGGTGATGAACCACTGCAGGGTTTCCACTGAGCACAACCCTGTCTGTGGCATCCAGGGGAAAGATGACACCTTAGTCAAGTTACCAAGAACCTCCTATTTTGACTTTCAAAGTTTATTACTCTGAACTCCATGTCTTTTTTCCTTATGTGTTGAGACCAGACATCCTGGATACTCAGGAATTACAATAAATACCCTTCTCATTCAGCCCTGTTAGAAACCACTGCAATGTGAGAGCCAGAAAGATTTTAGATACAGAATTTCCTATGCCATTCTGATTCCTCAGACAACACAATACATCTTACACTTACACTAATATATTTTTTCACCCTCCCAACTTTTCCAATAATCACCACGTGGGGAACAGGGATTTTTTTTTAATAAAAAAGGGAAATTTTAGGGGAAAATTCTTAATAGAATACCCAAATACAGCAAGGCTGATCAATATTTCTTTACATAATAAATAAGCTTTTATGCATTATTTCTAGTTTTTTTTTTAACACCTGGTGACTTTTTTCCTGCCATCTCTGATTACTTCTACAGATACCCTAAGGACTCATTATGATGTCAAAGCTTAAAACTGTTTCATTGTGAAAACAAGCATAAAAAAATCATTGTGTATGCTTGAACAATGCAGGTGTGAAAGAGATAGAGGGACGAGATAGAAAAGGAGAGTTGGAGAGAGGGAGGGGGAGTGTGTAGGAGTGAGAGAAGAGAGGAGAGATGGAGAGGAGAGGGAAAGGGAAGGAGAGGGAGGAAAAGAGAGGGAGGGGAGGAGAGGAGGAGAGAGGACAGGAGGGGGGAAGGGAAGGGAAGAGGGAGATAAAACAAGGCATATTCCAAATTGAAACCATGTTCCATTGAAGCATATTTTATTGATGTAAACATGTATAGTTTCTACTTTAAAATAAGTTTATGCAAAAACTTGTCCTGCGATTTACCACAAAAGTGTTGAACATTATCTGTTGTAAAATTAGTGGTTATTCTATGCAATATTTCTAGATTGTGGAGTATACCAATCAAGAATATTATATATTTTTCACATACATGCAATGTATATACTATTGCCCACTCTCTCTATATATATTCTGCTAGTTTTTCCCCTCTCTATATATACTATTCTGCTAGTTTCATATTTTTTCTTATTAGTTCAGTTTGAATGTATAGATCAATGCCAGGTATAGTGTACTAAAGAATTCAATTTTCACAAAACTTTGCTTGATGAAAAATATGTTAATCATCCTGAAGTTTTTGTTTGTGTTTTTTGTTTCCTTATGACTGCTACCCATTTTTCCATACAAATATATATATATAAATCATATATTAAAATAATTTTTTAAATGTTGAAAATAAATTGTTCATAATGCTACTGTAGTAAACTCTACAGGCAATATGAATTTATAAAAGTCTAATACTTTCTTAATTTGCATTTCTTTTACTTTTAGGAAAGTTTTGGTGCTTGTGTCAAGGTTGACTGTTAGGCAAAGTACTTACTTAAATTTAAACAAACTGGTTATTTAATGTAATTATTATCCTGAACTTTAGGGAACCCACCCCAGGTAAAATTTCATGTCATAGTAGGTTAGATATTACTATAATCATCATGCTAATATCTTTTATTTACTGAATGCATTTTTATATGAAATATATAAGAAAAATTAATTTTAATTACTTTAAAGATAACATGTAGCCAACAAAGTAAAAAATTATTTAGATGATAAATTATATTTAAAAATATGTTACCCTAAAACTAGACTACTTCACAGATGTGTTGGAAATATGATATATACATGTGACTTTGAAAATATTTATCAATAGAGCAAAATTTTCATATAGAGATAATCTGATTTTTGTAACAGAAATTTAATATTAAGAATATCTAAAATAAATCAATTTTGTTTATATTATTAATCCTAAAATTTGAATATTAAATGGTTTAGCCTATTAATAAGCATCCCCCAAATCTCAAACTTATAAAATAACATTTTTTTCTTAATCTATTAAAGTCATCAAGATAATGAATTTCATACAATGCTATAATTGGGTATATTTAGAACTAATATATAAATATTTTTGAGAGTAAAAAATTCTTGGGTTAAAATTTAATAGAAGCGTAATTATTCTATAAATACAAAAATTTTCCTAAAATAATATTGTTTCTTTTTATAATTCAAAAAGAACAAATGTGCTCTTATTCTTTTAAGGTTTTCTGTATACTACAACTTATAAGTTCACAAATTATTGGAGACAAAAACTGGATCTCAGTTTATAGCACAAATTTATAAAATTGGTCTAAATTTATTGGAGGATACAAGTTTGACAGAAGTTGGTATTTACATATTATGGGTACTTTCTGTGTTATTACTTTATATAGTGATGGTTTCTTACAAATAGTTCATTTTTTCAAAAATAAAATTTTATGACTAATTAAGTTAATTTGTGCCAATATTTCAATAGTGTTTTTATTTAAAATCATGTCTACAAAATATTCATAATGTTTCAACTTTCACATTATACAAGTAAATCTTAATGAAATGGTTTGGTCATTTAGATTGTGAAATAATTATATTGAAAGTTATATATCTTTTCTGCCATCACCTTCAAAATAGTCATTTGTGACCATAAAGACTTTTCCTGCTTCTACCTCAAGGAGCACAATCATCAAGGTGATGAAAGTGAGCCATTTTCACATTGCCAGTAAACTAGTAGGAAGTCAGTCACTGCTGAATGTAATTGCTATCAGCAGCGGACAGCTCCTGGTGCTGAAAGGGAAAGAGAGAGTGGCCTTACTCACAATAGCTCACTCAACCAGCCTTTGAAAAATCACAGCAAAACTGAATGAGGTGGCAAGTGCTCAGGCTGAATAGCACTGTCTACAGAACAATGGCAGCCAACTCCAAATCCTACTATAATCACATTAATGAGATTAATCAGTGAATTAGCAGCAGTCAAATGTCAGGGAGGCAAGGAAGAATCCAACCAAGACTGGTAATTAACTTTTTGGGGGGGTCTTAAAGTGGGGGGCAACTATGCTATTGCCTAGTTTTCTCAGAAGTTGACAATTTTGCTTCACAGGTCTAAGGTACTGATTAAAATACAACAGCATAATCCTTTATATTATAAAATAGATTCCAGAATCACCTTACAGAGACAAAAATGAATCCTGTGAGAAAAATGTAATTTAACAATTCTTCATAATTTTATACTTTTATTGTTTTTGAACTTTCTAAGTATGAGATTACTATTTGAAATCACTATTTTTCTAATATTCAAACAGAAATTTGGAAACCTGGGGTAGTTATAAAATGAAGTTGTTACATAACTACTTGTTTCTGGTGCTATACAACATCTAAGATAGTGTGGTAAAAGTTTTAAGAAGTAGCATTAAGTAAAAGACTATTATACAAACATAACAGAACTAATCTATTCTATTTAATAAAGAATAATTATTATTTTAGTGCCACATTAAGAACTTAAACCAATTTACTTATTACACTTAAGGTGGTAGATTTATACCCTTTATGTCATTTTTAAAACAGTAAACTTCATTTTGCTATAATGTGTCACTAGGTAGCATGCATAGTATGCAATAAACACATTGGACTCAAAGTTCTTCAGAGGTGAAAAGCTTAAAGTATTGCAATGATTTTGCTTTTCAAAAATAAATATCAGATTATAAAACGCTCTACTTTTAAAAAATCACCACAGTTTATACCTCTAGAAGATATGACCACAATTTTTAAAACTACATAATTTTTAAGAATTTAAATAATTAGAATGACTTCTATTCATAATGATAGTGGGATGTTTACAAAGTTCAATTTGTTAATAAAATTAAAATTAAAGCTTCTATTAGAAATATTTCATCCCAAGTAAATGCTTAACTTCAAATTCTATATATTATATAGTTGTAGTGAAAAATTGCTATAAACAAGCAGTATAAAATTATATTCAAAATATAAAGCATAAGAATATTGGCATATATTATCTTATTTTATTTATCTTAAAGCTACAGTTTTCAGCGTGAGATATAGTTTACTAAGTTTTATGAAAATACACATCACTGTTACATGTGAAATATGATCTCATCATGAAACTTCAGTTTGATGACATTTAAGATATTTTAATTTTTAAAAAATCTAAGTCAACTTTCTTACTATTAGCCAAGAATAATTTGAAATCATGGCTCTCTAATATTTTGACAGTTTTGGCAAACATATACTACTTTATTTTTGATGTGAAGTAATCCAGTGAAGTCTCAAGAAGTTTTTGTTTTAGTATTGCATATCATTCAAGTACTGTCCATGCAGCAAGTTTTATTTTCTCTTTTTCTCCCCAATAAACATCACTGCTAAGACATGCAAATCACACTCATTTTTCTTTAAAGAGAGAGTTCTGTAGATTATGAACTGTCTAGCCCAGATACATTTCAGCTACCAGCCATGCTATGAAATAACTTTGAAAAAAGAAGCAAACAATAGGCATTGCAGCAATAAGCCCTTGGATTACAGTAAAACATACCCTGTCCACTAAGCCCACAAAATTAACCTAACAAGGATCACATACCTCACAACATGACCACAACAGCTCCCAAGTTAAAGACAACCACAATGCTGGTAAGTGTGCTGGCTCAAAATACACAGACAGAAAAGCAAAACCCTACTTCCCCATAAGTTTAAAAGGATCATGAGGAACGTGCCTACCACCGAGATGCAGAAAAGGTTGTTTTGTCTTCAGTGAATATTGAAATCTTAACCCATAGTCCAGGGAATAAAAGAAAAAAAAAGAACTAAAATACACCCACAAACAATGAGGAAAAATAGGGGCTTCAAGAAGACTGCAGGGAAAGCTCTCTCACTGTTTAGAGTGCAGTAGCTTAGGGAAAAAATGTCGCCGGGCAGGAATGACTAACGCAGCGCGATAGGCTCGCAGGCCTGAGGGATCTGTTTTACTTCCCCATACATCCCCTAATGCACGCACTCCCACTCATCCTCTCGATATGCTTTTTTTTTCCACATTTTTTTCACGAGCTCCAAATCCCCGGCATATGACCTTCTGTTAAATAGATAAAAAAAAAATTGCTTATCAGTCATGCAAATGAGGCTGAATTCATTTTCCACAACAGATGGCCTCATAGATAATGATGATGGAAGAGAGAAAATTGAATGTCTCTCACAAGGTGGCCATGGCAACCGAGAGCAGAATAATATCAATAATAAGCTCACTGCATAATAAGGTTGTCAATCCCACAAATCAAAGTCTCCAGCTAAATCAGGTATACCACCCCAGCTAGTTACCAGGTAAATAAAAATATAGATGCATTTGCTGCATTTTACAAAGAGCATGAAGAAACCTAGGATTTCAGGACATAATACGGATGTGGAGCGTATACGCCTATGTGTGTGCTGGCCTGGGAGTGCTTGCATTTGGAAGGGGGGGTCTTTGAAAAATAAAATGACATGGTGACAGGTTTTTCTCCTTCCTTTTTGTTTCATTGCATTTTCTGTCATGGACTAGGTATCATGAAGGAGCTTTACAATAGCCATGTTGAAATTTGGAATGTGGTGTGTGGAAGTCTGCTCTCTCTCTCCTCTCTGTCTCCCTACTCTCCTTGTCTGATGTGGTGTGCTGCATTGATGCAATAGCAGCTCGCCTCAGGCTCCCACCTTGGGTCCCAGGGGGACATCCTGCAAAATGAATCAGCAGCCATCCTGAGCAGGCTGATTAAAATGAAAATGGCAAGGCACATGTCTGGGCGGAACTAGAGCTCAGCTTTGCTGCCTGTCTGGCAAGCATGCTCAATATAGCTCTTGCTAATAATGGCTTACTGCCTCTCCTCTTTTAAAAAGGTATCGCCCTTTTTCGCCGTGACCAACTGGTGTTCGGATATGTGTGTGTGATGTGTGTGTCTGTGTGTGCACACGTGTGGTGTGTGCATGGTTGAGGGACATGAGAATGGATTGTTCATTCCCTTAATTTTCTGCTGCTCAGATGCAGACTGCTTGCCTGCCTGACTCTACCATTATTATACAACTGAACCTACCTCTGTCTTTATAAGCTTTGATTTTTTCTTAAGGATCTGGGATATGCAGTTGATAAGTCTTGGGGCTAGTTATAATCTCAGGATGAAGACAACATGTTTACACCTAGATACAATATTTATGACCAAATCCCAGGCAACAGACCTTGAGAGAAGTCTAACTTTGCTTCACAGGCTCACAGTTGGATACTTTGAAGTGTAGCCTATGAGGAAACCTATTTCTGTTTCCAGTATTTGCAACCAGCCTGTTACTGTATCCCAGATATTATGCAACACAAAGTATCCAAAATAGAAAAATGATAGCTTACTAACTGATGCAATAATGTAACTAAATATTTTTTTTTATTTTTCAAAACTGATGGGTATAACTTTATTTAACCCTTAAACTATTTTAGAGTGTTGAATTTCAGATTTTTAAGGATTCTGGAAGTAAGGATAATGCCATCTCTCATTAGAATGGTTAAAAGTGAAAGCCAAGATTTGTTCTAAATTATTCACCAGATTTCTTATATATTTGGTCTTGTTATTAATATTTTACTTTGATGTTCTAATTTTATATTTTTATTTTTTTGGTTACAGAGTCATAAAATTCATATGAAACTATATATATATATATATGTGTGTGTGTGTTTGTATATATACATACAATTTCTTTCTCACAGACACAGATATACATGCTCATTTTGCCCGTGGTGATTTCTGTCAGGGTTGTGATTTTTTTTTTAAATCTTCTGCACTCAGCCCTACATTGCTGCAGTGTGAATCAGAAATCAATAGAGCTACCCGAATGGGGACTCCAGTCAGCTCTCTCTGCATGCAGCCAACTAGCTGCAGCCTCCTCCTTTCCCTCTTTCTCTGTTTTCTTCTCTTCTCCCTTCCCCTCTTCCTTTTCTCTCTCCTTTTCTCTTTTCCCCTTCTCTCTTCCTCTCTCCCTCTTTCTCCTCATCTCTCCCTCCCTCCCTCTCTCTCCTCTCTCTCCTGTTTCTGTCTCTCTCTGTCTGTCTCTCTGTCTCTCTCTGTCTCTCTCTGTCTCTCTCTCTCTCTCTCTCTCACACACACACACACACACACACACAGAACTAATGACGTCTGTGCATCTTGTTCAGCTGATTGGGCACCGCATCGGATGTTCTGTGGAGCAAAGAATAGGAATCATTTACAGTCAGTCGGGAAAAAAATGGGAGCATGTATTCTCCTGTGTCTGAAACACTGATCCTGAGCTCCCCAGACAACCAGCCACGCCGATAAAGGACAGCTCTTCAGGGAGCATGGTCACTGTAGAGTGAAGGAGGGCTCCAAAGCGATCATAGACTGTAACTGTAGCACAATGGGAATGTTTTTTCCATTTTCTAAAGGACAAAGCCTCCCTCTGAAAAAGTAAGCAGAACAAAATATACAGAAAAATTTGCATGCTGAGGTCAAATAGTGAGCTCCAATGCACTATTTAAAGGTTTGATATACAATATTATTATTTTCAAGTATTTCAAATTGTACTTCAAATATAAATGAAAATTATCTATATATATGTTGCATATGCATATACACAAAGACAGACGTAAACATTCTTATTTCTTGTATGTTTCTCTGTCTTACAGCTGTGTAAGCTCTAAGTTCAGCTTTATATTCAAAATTTATTTCCATATAACTATCTTAAACAAAGTAAGGAAGAAAACTATATATTATACTAAATGCAATTTGTAAAATCACAGATTTATATATTGAAATATGCTCCTTAGACACACGTGCCTAAAAATGAAAATATAATGTCTATCAGTTATAGGACATGTACACAGATATGTACAAGTAGACATGCATGCATAGGTACACAGAATACACACGAACATAGATACATACAGACACAAACAGGCAAACACAGCATTGTACATACATTCACATGCACACATAGTTACAGTGTTTGTTCAACAGTTCATGGCTACCTGGAGCTGTAGGTGTATCTCACAGAAATGACAGGTCCCTGGGTTGATGAACATAAATCTAGTGTTTCACCATTAAGGTAGACATTCCTGAATGTTGCAGTAATAAAGAATGTCTCTTCCTCACCACAGTGTCAATGCATTTTTCCCAATCTCATCTTATTGACAATGACTGCTCCAGCTCGAGTCTGGCTCCAGTGCAGCATTTGTATTCTTTCCACCCAGTCTCAGCCTGACTTTAGAGCTTGAGATGCCAGCACTCAAATGGCTTAAGAGAAGGGGAAAATGAATGAATCATGAAGCCACAGTGCTCAACAGCAGAACAGCATTTCAGTCTGCATTTTGCAGTTACATTGCAGGTGTACTTAATAAATTATGATGTCTTAAAAAAATAAATCCAGTGCTCTGTTTTCTAGTACAGTAAATAAAGTTCTTTGGGACACATAAAACTAGAAGTTCCCAATTAAATACTTAGATTAAAAAATCTCTATTTAGGGCCCAGGAGATAGCATGGAGGTAAGGCTTTTGCCTTTCATGCAAAAGGTCATCGGTTCGAATCCTGGTGTCCCATATGGTCCCCTGTGCCTGCCAGGAGCAATTTCTGAGCATGGAGCCAGGAGTAACCCCTGAGCACTGCTGGGTGTGACCCAAAAGCCAAAAAAAAAAAAGTAAAAAAAATCTCTATTTAGTTTACAATTAGAGCATACAATAAAATACTTTGCCTTTAAATATCTATCAAATTCAATTTTTTTTGCCACATCCAGCAATGCTAAGGGGTTAGTTCTGGATCAGGGATTACTCTTGGTATTGCTGGGAGTTCATATAGGATGCCAGATATCTAACTTGGGTCAACCATGTGCAAGATAAATGCTTTACTACCTACTTGCTTTGCTATCACTCTGGCCCCTAAATATCGATCAAATTATTGCCAAAATCATTTATCATAAACTTTTTGTTGACCCTAAAATAGTTATTGTGTTATTAGAGCTCTATTTATTGGTAAATGTATAGCATATATCCATTAATTAATTTTAGTTGGTAAGAGAAAGTAAATTGCATATCCTTCAAATACATATATTCTCCAATTTAATAAAATAAATGAATCCCCAGGCACTTCTGTGGCTTTGACTATAATATGAACAGAATACAGTAGAGCCCCCTTATTGACTATTGGACACATGGTTTGCTCATTCTACTAACCAGAAAACCTTGGCTCTCATCTTTCAATAAGAGGCTCTTTTCTCAATAGTCCTTTGGACTTTGAGCACAACGTGGTGTTAACATGATATGTATATACCACAACAAGGCAAAGCAATAGGATGAGAACTCTTGAATACATATAACTTATAAGAATTTTATTACCAGAGTCTCTTGACATGTCAAAAACAACATTGTTATTGTTCTTAAGAATTGTCTGCATCAATTCTATGGTAATGTGACATCTGGTCTTAGAGTCAGAGCTATAATATTACAAATGGAAAAAGAAGAATGTAAATAAAAATAAAGGGAACCTTAGACTTAGTTAGAATAACAGAAACTAGAATGACCACTATTCAGTTAAGTAGTAAATGTTTAAAATCTGAAACCCAAAGTTCATGCTATGCAGAACTGAGCATTAATATATCTTTTACCACTCCATCAAAAACTTAACTTTATTATACATAAATATATATGAGATATATGGGATATTAGAGTTCTTTCATATTAATATATCAAACAATGTAAATCAAGAAACTCATTATTATTCTTTCACAAATTAGTTTTATTTCATCAAAATATCTGTATATAATTAAAAATACAGTTAAAGGGCATAAATAAACTGTTGATGACCTACATGAAAAATGGAATGATGGGAAAGAAAGTTGGTACTAGTGTTATGAAGAAGAGTTGATCTATCAATCATAGTGATAGAATAAAGCAATTGGTTTTGCATTTTCTGTGAACTGGCTTAGTCAAAAAGGAAGAGGACTTACTCATGTTCATAATTGTGCTTTTACATTCATCTTAAACAGATTACTTTATTTGTGCTAACACATATTTGGGAACATTGGAGAATGGAATTCGAAAGCATCCACATTCAGACTCCTCAGTCTAACATTTGGCTTGATCTTTTTTTTTTGGGGGGGGTGCTCATCTGGGATTTGAATTGGCTTGATCTTTATATGGAGCATTTGGGACAAATATTTTAAGCCTCGTCAAATGACCATTTGGGAAAAATATGTATACACAAATACCAAATATAAATTTAAGTTCTAAGAGGCTATTGAGAATTTAGGTAATTAATACCATTAGGTTATGATGTGCTATAAACTATAATTTCACAATTTTTAAGAACATGACCCCTATTTTCCAAAACCAAATACTTTTTGTTTAGTTGAGTTTTATTTGGTCCATTAAATGCTTTAACTCTTTAGTCTTCCAGTAACACTTTCCAAACTACCTCTATATTCCTGATCTCAAATCTTGGAATACTCTTGCATATGTAGTCTTAGCACCAAGTTCTCTAATCTTTAAAAAAAACGTTTTTGCCATAGTGGTAGATGAGGTGAGGAGGGTGGAAAACTGGGAAGCAAAACTTGGTGACAGAAATTGTGTACTGGTACGGTGATGGGTGTTGGAACATGGTAAAACTGGAATTCAATCAAACAACTTAGTAACTATATATTACAGTATTTTAATTAAAACATTCATTAAAATATTTTGAGGATAACAATTACAATAGTGTAAATAAGCTTAGTGTAATTTATTACATTTTTAATATCACCAAAATGTCACAGAACCTCATCACTACCTATTCACTTTTAGCTCAACACTCCCCTCATTGTTCAACAGTGTTTCAGGTTATTTAAAGAAAGAGATCCATGCTTTCTAGCTTGCGAAGACTTAGTGATTAGTGTAAGAAAACGTGATTAATTTTCAGTTCACCTTTGATTTTATCATTAAGCTTAGATACAACTACTAGAGGATATATATGTATATATACACACACATATATATAAGTATAGATTTTGCTCACTTATCATTATATTGAAGGCAGTAATAAATTATTTTTAAAATAGTTTTTGTGCTGAAATTTATTATGAAAAAATACTAGACTAAAACAATACCACATACAAAATGCTAGAGATAACATGAAATGTACAACAGCTATTTTTAATTACAATATAGCGAACATTGATTTCCCAAAACCTTTGTCTCCTTTTTATATGTAAAACCACCCCAAAATTACTCTCTGTAATATTAGGAACATTCTCTATAGACACTAACAAATTATCACATCATCTTCAAGTTACACATGATTACTTGATCCATGATACACCAATAAGACATGCACATTCTAGAGTTTTATTTGAAAGTTGGTTATAAAACGATGCATGACCCTCAGTGATTCTTAAATGATAATACAGCAATCGTAGTATAGATAATTTCCTGAACAAATAATGGCAATCTATCATGTTTATGTTAATAGCTATGTCCCTGATTGGATAAATTCTAATGCATACTTGCATTGTTCATAATGTGCAAGTTATTTAAATATAAATTATAATTATATTACTATTTTTATTTTATTTTTGTTTTAGGCACCAACCATTAATGATACTTTCATACAATGTGTCGACAACACACACTCAATCAAAATGTTTTCTTTCCTTCCATCTTTGCCTCAGGTTCTGCAGTGTCAAGGAACTCCAAGCCATCTCTGCTTTTTGTGGGGCCTCTAGGTTTGTTTTAGTTCAGGACATAGAACTTGAACCAGGTAAATACTATAAGCATATGCCATAATGACAATATTATCTCTTGGGACCCCGTATTGTATATTTTATATAATTTAATTTATCTTTCTTCCATGATATAAGTTAGTTTTTATTAACACAAAGCAGAATATTGACACAAAATTATGGCAGAACAAGAAGTATAGATAGGATCTTGAGTTAATGGACCATTAGCTTCCATAAAAAAGTTTAGGTTATAAATATATTAGTTGAGAATACATGTTTGATCTAAAAATAAGTACCTTAGGTGATCAGAGAGATAGTATAATTGGAAAGATATTTGTCTTGCAAATCTGGGTTTTTGTTCTGGGTTTTGTTCCTGACACCATATCTAGTCCCTCAAGATCTTCAGAAGTGATTCTTGGGTGTACGGTCAGTATTTAGCCTTGGGTGTAGGGCCAGTAGTTAACCTGGGAAAGGGTATTAAAACAAATAGGAAACTAAGCTAAAGTTAATATATTATAATGTGAAATAAAATTTTTAGTCAAGTGTACCTTGTTGGACCAAAAAGGGGTTTAAAAATGACTCCTGTTTTGATCCTTAGCTAAAAGAAGGAAATGAGGGAATCTTTTTCTTGATTAGAGACAGGTAGCAGGAGAGTGACAGTGGCAAATCTAGGACTTATTGTTGACATTGAGAAATTCCTCAATGTGATCTGCATGTGTTGCCTATATAGGTAAAGATTTGGGGGCAGGAGAGGTGACACAAGTGGTAAGGTGTCTGCCTTGTGCCCACTAGCCTAGGGCAGACTGTGGTTCAATTCCACAGTGTCTCATATGGTCCTCCTAGCCAGGAGTGATTTCTGAGCTCATAACCACCAGAGTGGCCGAAAAAAAAAAAAGAACAAAGCAAAACAAAATAAAAATATTTTGTGACTTTCTCTTCCTATTATACAGATCTTGGCATTCTGTGAACAACTAATACCTTGCCAAACCATTTATTATATTGGATCAATTTTACTTACTGGAAATAAAGACCTTTGATAAAACACAAAAATAAAAATATACACAAAAACATGTAACTATGCATGTTCCAAGATGGGTGTCAACTCAGGTACACTTTTCTCATTGCCTATCTAAACATACTGTTCCCTTACTCTGTTGGCATTATTCCCAACCCTGCTATATTCATTGTATGGGCAGTACATTCTTTTATTTGGGAAGATATCAATTTAACCTTTGAGAAGAATCAATATAAATCTTATTTTCAAAATTACATATGCTACATACTTTAGACTAAAAGGAGAAAGTGAATTGATCCAGAACTTCTGTCATGGATGAAGCAAATAAGTGGGTTTATAAACGTAAACACCTAAGCTTTGTCAAAATTCCTTTCCATTTACAATATCAAAGTGGAAGATATTTTCAAGGAGAAGCATATTAATATTATGTATTCTATACCTTTTGGGTGTGGTCTGCTTAATTTGTAGTAATAGAGCTATTACATATTTTTAATTTAGCATGAAGTTTTTATTGAAAATTATTTAGAAATATATGAGGGAATGGAAGTGAAAAGTGTATGTTCAAGAGAAAACACAGGCTGCTTCATGTTGGAAATAGGCAGGAGAAGAAACATAGAGTCAAGCAAATGAGATATATGTGCAAAGAAGAGCATGGGATTAAAGAGCAAGACCCTGAATTATTTTTAAATGCAATAGTCCAAAAGAAATTGCTTCCAAATTTTGTATTAAAAACAACATTTGGGGGGTCGGGCGGTGGCGCTGGAGGTAAGGTGCCTGCGCTAACCTAGGAAGGACTGCGGTTCGATCCCCCGGTTCCCCATATGGTCCCCCATGCCTACCAGGAGCGACTTCTGAGCGAATAGCCAGGAGTAACCCCTGAGCGTCACCGGGTGTGGCCCAAAAACCAAAAAACAAAAAAACAAAAAACAAACAAAAAAAAAAAACCAACATTTGATATTCTGCCTTTATATTATTGATGTATGTGTAGAAACCATCTGAAACATCACTGGGACTACTGACACTAAATACCTTGTTAATCCTATGTTGATATCCTGATAAGAATCAGTGCTTCAACAAAATTCTCAGGTGTTTTCATATATAGTATAGTTTGAAAACTGAAGGATCAATGATTTTCAAAAAAATAAAACATGAGTCTCATATTTAATTTATAATGTCTAACAGTTGTAAATAGAGCAAACTTAATTTGGGAAATTAGTATTACAAATATATTTTATTTAATCAAATATATGTAGAACATAATATTTTAAATAACCAACATAAAATAAAGTAATATATGTGACATATTTTTCAGTTTTGTATATGTCATGCAATTGTGTTTTATCATACTTAGTTTTAGTCACTTTTCAAATTATCAATCAACAATGTTAATGAATGACTGTAATACAGTATTTTTAGATTTAATTAGGACACATGTTTCAAAAACCTTCAGGTCCAAAAATGCATAGGAATGCCTAGGTCTTAAATTCTGAAGTAAATTCAAAAGTAAATTAATAAATAAAAATAAAGAGTAAATCTGTTTTCACACATAGACATACTAAATAAAATAGTAATAGATAAAATTGAATAACTACACTAAGAAAAATTCTCCTTCACTAGGACACAGTTCAGCCTTCCTGAATCTCTTTGGTCCATTTGTCTCTCATACCTGCATTAGGAGAATTGATATGGCAGAATGCTTTACTGGACTCCACATTTTTTATTTTAATATATATTCCAACTTTCATAGCAGATATATATGTATAGATCATCTTTTTGCTATTTTTGTTGTTGTTGTTTTTATCACAAAGGCAGCGCTCAGGGGTTCCTCCTCTACACTCAGAAATCGCTCCTGGCAGGCTCGGGGGACCATATGGGATGCCGGGATTTGAACCACCATCCTTCTGCATGCAAAGCAAATGCCTTACCTCCATGCTATCTCTCTGGCCCCTATATAGATTATCTTATTAAAGTTTAGATGTTGTTGAAAATTTTAAATTAATTACTCCACTACCCCCTGTTACCCATTCCAACTAGTTCTATACTATCTTGTTTCCTTTGTTTTGTTTTAAATATCTACAGAGGTATATCTGAAAGAAAGGCATGGACTATTCAGCAATTTTAGTTTTGGAAAGTCAGCCCATTACATTTATTCTACAACTGATGTGACCCTCCTTGCACTTCTCCTCTGCTTCTCTGCAATGACCTATCTGTCCTACTGCTACCACAGGGCTGTTCATTGGCTGTTCATAATTGTTCATTCCTCATTCTTCAGATCTTGAATTCCTGTTGGACTCAATCTGCTATCACTTCACTAACCTTCCACAAATCCAATGTGGAAAGCAACATGCATTATTATTTTTTCTATATTTTTTACCAATGTAAGTTTCAGAGGCCTCTCCTTATAACAGTCTTGTGATTGATGGCAAGTCTTCCACTGGGGAGGGGGGGGGGCTCAGATGTGCTACTTCAGCACTATTTCTGAATGTATGCATTCATGAGCAGAGCTGTTTTTCCTTGAACCTGTCTTCAGTTTCACCAGAATAAAATTTTAAAGACTAGAGCTGAATACCATTCTGCTTTATAGAGGTCAGGGACATGAGAATTGAATGTCTCTTCTTTAATTTTAGGTATTTGTCTATGTTAAATAATTAAGTTTAATTTATATTATTAAAATTTCATTTTTAAAATTAAATCACTTTCCATACAGAAGCAAAAGCATAAGGAAATATTAGAATTATATGTAATTCTATAAGAAATCAAAAACATGAAAAAAATATAGTTATCAACTCAAAGTTCAGGAATCTAAGTTCATGTTTGGATCATAACCAATAACAAAGGATAAAGAGAAGGAGAGAAGTGGTGTGGAAACAGAGACAGAGACAGAAATGATAGGAGATTAAAGAGAAGGACTGTAGGAGAAAAATACTTTCACAAAGAAAAATATCTGAGCTCTAAGCCAACTTAATCAAGATTAGTGATGTGACTCAGCGGTAGAATATTTGCCTAGCACTCATAATGTGCTGCATTTGATTCTTTACACCTTCTGTTATCCCGAGAATCACTGGGAATTGCCTCATGATCACGAAACCTGGAGAAACTTCTGAAGTGCATCTAAGTGTTACCCCAGGCTAAAGCAGCAATAGCACAGTTCCTCTTGGACTGGAGTAGTGGGCTTCATGAATGAAACCAGTAGTCCTTACACTAAAGTTTAACTATATCTTAAAGTCATCAAATAAATTTATGTTTTTGTAGTCTTATAAGTATCAAGTAGAACCTACACACAAATATAAACTACAAAAATTTTAAGGTTAATTTGAAACCTCTCACTGAATTAGCTGTGTTCCTTTAATTCAAACCAACATACTAGGTGAGACAGGGAAGGGAACTCCTTTGCTGAGGAATTGATGAAACATGTCTACACATTATTGCATCTAAGTTGAAGATCAAAATATATCTTTAAAATTAATAAAAAGTGATTTAACAATTATTCAGACCTATCATTTTCAAAAGTCCTACTCTTTAATTAGAGATACAATTATTCTAGAGTTTTAAGCTATTTAAGGCAAGCCCTAGTGGTTGAAGATGTGTTTAGGAAGCTACAGGTTCACTGACACACACAATTTATTCAATGAAGAAAATATTTATTTTTGGAAAATATTAAGAAAACTCCAAGCATTCAAGTAGCAATATGGATAGAGCTTGAGGTGATTATGCTAAGATAATTAAATAAGTGAAAAAAGATCACCAGATGATTTTACACACATCTAAAACATTAATTACTAAAGAAAACACACTGAAAAATATCATCAAGAGCAGCTTATACTTGAGAAAATGATAGTAGCCATAAGAAAAAAAGAGAGAGGTCCGAGAAAAGGTGGCATTTTATAGCTAGGAGTGGTGACAGTTACAAACATGCAAGTGTATCAAACTGAATCCTAAACATTTTATATGATGTAAAAAATGATGTAAATGAGAAAATAAAAAGTAAGAAATTGAAAATCAGAACAAAGAAATAAAATAAATACTATGATGTTTAGTCTTTTGGGGTAAAATAGAAAATTGTGATGGTTAAGAAACAAGTTTAATATTCAAATGTATGCCTTTAAGTTTATTCTGTAAGATGAGTCTCAAAGAAAGTTCATTCAAGTTGACTAAAGTCAAAACAACACATATATTTAAAAAATTCCCATGACAAGTTTAAAGAAAGACACATGCCAAATTTAGGATTATTCTGAAACTACAGAGATTAACTGGAATGAGATTTCTGAGATATCTCATCTTTGTTTGACTCCTTGGGTTATAGATGAATAGCAAAAGAATCTTGAGAATATTTGGTAATGTGAATGGTATGTGTATGCAATGAAAGGGTAAGAGCCAAAGATATGGACAAGTCAAGGCTCAGTTAATTAATCAAAATATGCATTATTTAAAAAGCAAAATGGATCCAGCATCCCGTGTAGATGACTTTGCCTTCATTCAGTCAAGAGGGAGCATGGGAAGAAGGTCATTGTGAATGACTGTGGGCCAATCTCAGTTACACTAGGTCCACTTTGTCTGGTGAGAGGAAGTACTTAAGAACTGACTCCTCCACCACTTTTGTCATGCACAATAGGCAACTCTACAATGAAATGAAGGGATAAAAAGGGATGTATGATGTGGTGAATACCTGGAGGTGAAAATAAGAATGATGCAAGAGAAAATATCCTGTCCTGGACAAAGGCTCTGGTAAAATCAAAAGAATTGCCTCCCAATTTTAGAGTTAAGGCAACTTGAGAGATCAGATGATGCAACTTCTGAAAAATATGGCAGATTAGATAGGTACACTTAAGATATCTTAAGTTTGTTTTTAAATTGTGTCAACTTCTGTTTACTGTCATTGATTAGAAGAAGCAGATAAACAGTAAGTTTTTTTTAAGTGTCAGGAGCTGCTTTATTGAAATTTGCATCGTATATGATAAAATATTTTTAATCGATGCCTTCTCATATTTATCAGAAAGTAATTAAAATATATTCATTTGGGTTTTACTCAGGAACCTTTTTTCAATTAATTAACTTGTTTTTATTAAAGCACAATGATTTACAAAGTTGCTCATAATAGAGTTACTTCAGGCATACAATGTTCCAACATTAATCCCAACACCAGTATGTCCTTTTCTCCAGCAAACACCAGGTTCCCTCTCACTCCCCCTCAATCTATTCCCCTGGTAAGCATATAACAAATTTAGTTCATATTGCTTGCTCCAACAAAACTTAAAGGATTGGCAAATGGAATTATCAGAAAATAAATCAATAAAAGTCAATTTGTAGTGATTGATTACTGTATTTTAACTATGTAAATAAATAAATTCAAATCATTTAATATAATATAATACAATACCCATTCTCTCTCTTTTTTTTTTTTTTTGGTTTTTAGGTCACACCCGGCAGTGCTCAGGGGTTACTCCTGGCTCCATGCTCAGAAATTGCTCCTGGCAGGCACGGGGGACCATAGGGGGCACCGGGATTCGAACCGATGACCTTTTGCATGAAAGGCAAACACCTTCCCTCCATGATATCTCCCGGGCCCCTACAATACCTATTCTCATTTGTGTATATAAGTTTTCACTTATTTAAAAATATATTAGACATACATCTTATACTTTAAGAGCTCCTTGCTAATCATTAATATTTACTTCTTACTAACAATAATTGCAAATTATTAAAAGCTAAAGAATCAAAGAATTTTTAAGGAGAGCACTAGAAATAAGCCACACATATTGCTACTATAGTTGAAAAAAACAACAACAACAGACTCCCATCAATGTTGAATGTTGCTTTTGCTAAAACTCCTACTACTAAATGAAAACTTCTAATATAATACTGCTTTTCAGTATTTGAGATGGTGAAGCTAGGATGTTGGACAATCTAAAACCACCAAGGAGTAAAATTGTCTTTAAAATTGTCTCTTTCAATCCAGACTTGAAATTCCATATTCAATTTGCCTAGAGGTCTTAACAGGGGTGGAAGGAGGACAGCACCAGTGGTGGGAATACCCCTGATTCAATGTCACTATGTACCTCGAATATTACCGTGAAAGATCTGTAATTCACGTTGATCACAATAAAAATTATTTAAAAAATAAAATTATATATTCATAACTTATAGTATATATAAAGATCTTATGCACAATTAATAGAACTATAATAAAAATGTATATAAAATTATTAGAACTCTAAGAAAACTGAGCCTAATTTATGAAGGTAAGATTACCGCTAGTGTCCACACTTTCCTTAGCCACATTGGCCACTGTTGCGTCTGTGCCATTCTTTAAGTTTCGTTGGAGTCTGATATACACAGCTTTCCCAACATTCTGCTTGAGTCTAAGATTTGGCTTCTATAACTGTCAGCTCCAAGACTGTCAGCAAGTTATTAGATTTCTCTGTGTCTCTATTGTTTCATCTGCAAAGGGAGGGAACATAGAAGCAACGACTCCACAAGGTTGTTCTGAGGATTCAATAATTTATTCATAATAACTGTGGAAAACAAATTGGCACAGCTTTTCTGATATTTAGTGCATGCTTCACCAATGCTGGAGGGTATCATTTATATTGTTGTTTTTATTGCTATTTTTACTATAAACAATGATGCTCTCCTTTGGGAGGGAAAGCTGGGGAAAAAGTGAATGAGTATTAGAAGGAAGCACAGAAAAGCTGATCTTTATTCAATGTTACATTTATTTAAAATGGATAAAAAAGGCTTCATAAAAAATACATTAGGACACCAGATAGGAACTTGTCTTGCAAGAAGTCAATGTGAGTTTGATCCACATAACCCCATAAGGTTTGCAAGCTCTTTCAGAAAAGATCCCTAAACACAGCGCCAGGAATAAGCCATGAGAAACACTGAATGTGGCCAAAACATATATAAAAAAATCAAAATTGAATTGATCTGTCAAAATTGGTAATATCTGTTAATGTGTACTTACTTTATGTTATACATTATTCATTTATTTCTTCTATGTATAAATGTTTTCATATTAAATAACTTTTGCAAGCATAGATTCGGGATTCTTTCAAATTTCTTTTTCTCCAAACATAAAAGTATTAACACAGAGATATTTATTTTTATTTGTCTTTTAATATATTGAAATAGTAAAATTAAATACATATATCACATAAAATAGATGCAGAGCTTACTGATTTATTGCTATGCCATTTAAGTAGTACAGTTAATCCTAGTTAAAAAGTAAGAATTAACTGGTTTCCCTTGATCTCCACTGACTTTTCTTCATAAATTCTGTTCTGATCTCAATCCCCATCTTCCCTCAAATATAGGACTATAAAGTTGTCTCCTGACTTCATATACACTGTTCACTTCAGTATGCTTCTTTCATTTGGTTACTATTGGGAATCTCCCACGTAGTGTTCAGGAGGTCCTGGGATCCCCTCCTGGAAATTGTCTGCCAACTGGCTCAGTGCCTCGGTGTTCAGTGTGAGGGTGTAAAGATGTGATATTGCTCTGGTCCTGTGATTCTTGTAATTGTCCAGTCCACCCTGAAGGTGCTGAATGGTCTCTAGCTCTTCACCTAGTGATTCTGAGAGGGAATCATGAAGAGCTCAGAGATCAATTCACAGCTGTCCACACAAAAAAGCATGTGTCTTAACCCCTGTGTTGTCTTTGTTCACGTTAGTGCCTTTCTATGTTGTTTGTATGTTCTGCAAATTGCTTTCTAGATTTGGGGGTTGTAGCTGAAGTTTCATTACTATGACATATTTTTCATAAAGTAGTTATTCCTTTCTTTAAGTAAACAATGCCTACTGTATCATTTGGTTGTATTGTCAGTGGATTATGATCACTGTCTAGATATAAGGATTCAGTGAAGTTTATAAATGATGCTGGGGCCCGGGAGATAGCATGGAGTTAAGGCATTTGCCTTTCATGCAAAAGATCATCGGTTCGAATCCCGGTGCCCCCTATGGTCCCCCGTGCCTGCCAGGAGCAATTTCTGAGCATGGAGCCAGGAGTAACCCCTGAGCACTGCTGGGTGTGACCCAAAAACCAAAAAAAAAAAAAGATACTATTTTAATTGTCTTATTTTTTATATTACACAGAATGCTTTTTATAAAGAAGTTTTTTTATCTACTATTTGCTTTCTTCAAGGAATTCATATGGGAAAGACTGAATATATATTTGATTTTTATTATTTTTATTAATGTCAAGATAATCAACTTGTTCCTGATTGACCTCAAAAGCAGAACAATTATTTAACTTTTTAAAAACAACTTGATATAAACACACAATGGCTTCCTGTATATTATAATTTCTATCCTATCTGAAATCAAGCAGTTCATTCTTGGCCTCTTAAAGTTAAATTTCTAAGTTTTTTTAATGACTTTCACAGGCTTTGATAGCTTTCTTTATGTCCGATATGTCAAGATGTTCCCGATTCACTCTGTGTCTTTTCTGTTTCACTTTTCTGAGAAGTTCCTTTTTTTCTTTTTTACTAGGAAATAGAATGACTAGTACATTGTCAGGATGCTAGAAATAATATTTATTTAAGACATATAGAAAGGAGATGAAAGAATTTTTGAGATTACACTGATACTTATAATCAAGTGGGAGAATACTTGACTCTAATCTGTTTCATATATTCCATTTTTAACTTCCTTATTCTACATCAAAACTATATCAGTAAAGTATACATAACTAAAATTTATTTTATACCTAAAATTTTAATAATAAAATAGTCATATAAAACGACATTATTAGTTTAATCTAGGGTAATTTAAATAATTACCAAAATTTTACATATTTTGGTGAATGTGTTATTCTTCATTTTTATTTTTTAATTATAATTACCTTACTTAAACATATAACAATTAAAAACTATGCCTATTATTTTCCATTAGTTATTCAGTGTTTCTTTTATTTTTGGCTTTCAAGCAGTACCCAATAAAACCAGGATCACTTACAATGATTCTTGACCAGGCAGTGTGGTACTGCTAACTAGTTAGACTGGAACATCAAGGATCATATGTTGGGTGCAGAGATACCAAAAAATGCCTGGATTCACATTTGGAGCTCTGTACATGCAAGACCTGTGACCTTGACTGTGAATTATCATAATCTTGACTCCACTAAAAAAAAGTTTCCTACTCACAAATTTTTAATAATATCTTTGTTTAAACACTGTGATCACAAACATAATCATAGTTGGGTTTCAGTCATAAAAAAGAACACCTCCCTTTATCAGTGCAACTTTCCCACCACCTATTCCCTTCCTCCCTTATCCCCCCCTCAGCCTGTTTTTGAGACAGGCTTTCTATGTCCCTCACTCAATGACATTGTTTTGATAGTTATCAGTGCAGTTATTTCTCTAGCTGCACTCACCACTCTTGTGTTGAACTGGATATATTGAGAAGATCCTTCTGGATCTAATTTCTGGAAATTATTCCAATGTCTTTAATTTTTCATAAAATCCATAGATGAGTGAGACTATTCTGTGTCTCCCTCTGATAAATTTCACTCAGCATAATAGATTCCATGTACGTCCATGTATAGGAAAATTGCATGATTTCATCTCTCTTGATGGCTGTATAATCAATTGTGTATATGTACCACAGTTTCTTTAGCCATTCATCTGTTGAAGGGCATCTTGGTTGTTTTCAGAGTCTGGCTATTGTAACGGTGCTGCAATGAATATAGGTGTGAGGAAGGGATTTTTGTGTTGAATTTTTGAGTTCCTAAGTTATACCCCTAAAAGTGGTATAGTTGGATAAAATGAGAGCTCAATTTCCAGTTTTTGAAGAATCTCTATATAGTTTTCCATAATGGCTAGACTAGCAGTAAATGAGATTTTCCTTATTCCCACAATCACACCAGCACTGATTGTTCATGTTCTTTGTGATGTGTGCCAGTCTCTATGGTGTGTGAGTGTACCTTATTGTTGTTTTGATTCACATCTCTCTGACGATTAGTGATGTGGAACATTTTGTCGTGTGCCTTTTGGCCATTTGCATTTGTTCTTTGAGGAATTGTCTGTTCATTTTTTATCCTCATTTTTGATGTGGTCAGATATTATTTTTGTTCAATTCTGTCAATACCTTGTATATCTTAGATTTTAGCTCCTTATTTGATGGGTATTGAGTGAATAGCTTCTCCCATCTTGTGGGTAGCTTTTGTATTCTCTGCATTATTTCCTTTGAGGTGCAGAAGTTTCTCAGCTTAATTAGTCCCATTTGTGTATATCTGCTTAAACTTATTTAGAGAGTGCTGTTCCTTCCTTGACAATGCCTTTAGTTTCAATGTCCTAGAGTGTTTTACTTATGTGTTGTTCTATATACCTTATGGTTTCAGGTCTGATATCAAGGTCTTTAATATATTTGGATTAAACCTTTGAACAGGGTGTTACGTGAAGGTCTGAATTCGTTTTATTGCTAGTGACTGACCAGTTGTCCCAATACCACTTGTTGAAGAGGCTTTCTTTGCTTCATTTTGCATTTCTTGATCCTTTATAAAATGATAATTGGTTGTATATTGGGGAGCATTCTCTGAATACTCTAGTCTGTTCCACTGATCTGAAGGTGTCTTTCTTTCAATACCATGCTGTTTTAATGATTATAGCTTTGTAATACGGTTTAAAGTTGGGAAAAGTGATGCTTCCTATATTCCATTTCCTAAGGATTTTTCTAGATATTTGTGGATATTTATTGTTCCAGATGAATTTCAGGAGTGCTTGATCCATTTATTTGAAGAACATCATGGGTATATAGAGAGGGATTACATTACATCTGTATAACGCCTTGGATTTTAGACATATAATTAATCATGGCCAATCCCAACACCAGTGTGACCTCCTAAACCAGTGTCCCCACAATGCATATTATACCACCATCTTAAGCCCATGGCCTTCCATTATAACAGGCCCATTTTAAGTTTCAATTGCTATAGTTTAGGTCTCTTGATTCTATTGTTATTGAAGTGGCTTGAATATTTAGTTCTGTCTATTTTTATCTCTAGCAATGCACCTGAGACCACTTGGCCCCTAATTCTCATATTTTCTTTTCTTTTTTTTTTGTCCTTAATTTTATAAAAAACAAATGCAGAAATATGAGATAGAGCAAAGTAACTTATGTTCTAAGGTTTTATGAAAGAGACAGGAGCCCCTATCTAAAATAGAAAAAAGGGTGGCAGCTTTTTATATAGGCACAGCTTAAGTTGAGAAAAATAGAAATTAAAAAACCTTGTGACTCTACCCATGATTCATCTTGCCATAAGACCAACTACAGGCTCTGGGCATACTAACTAGTCTAATCCTAAAGTCTTTCTTTTTATTCATTTATTTTTGGTTTTTGGGCCACTCCTGGTGACACTCAAGGGTTACTCCTGGCTATATTCTCAAAAATCGCTCCTGGATTGGGATGCCTGGGGATCAAACTGTGGTCTGTCCTAGGCTAGAGATTGCAAGGCAGATGCTTTCCCTCTAGTGCCACTGCTCGGGCCCCAAAGTCTTTCTTCATGATCCTAAGCAAAGTTCTCCTCTGTTATGCTTGTCAAGTCAGGCTTCATTAATTTGGGATATTGGTTTTTGCACAGATCCTATGTTGAAATCAGAGTGTCATGAAGTGTATTCTGGTTTTATCACATGGTTAGGTGGTGAGGCAGGGAGATCCACTCTGAAAGTAAGTTGTTGCTGTTTCCAAGTCTTCAGGTTTTCATATGAACCCACCTGGGAGCAATTTGGTGCCAGGGCAGCATTAAGACTTTCCCCAGTAGAAGTTTGATTCCTGGTACTGGTACAAAAAATCAATCTGGTTCCAAAAATGGAATCCAAGATTTGGGAGTGAATAGCCAATGTCTGGTCGACTGAAGTTTAAGTCAAGTCACCATGACAAATGTTCAAGGTAAAAGGCCCCCTGCAATAAAAAGTTTAGGAGTTCCTATCCCTATTAGACAAGAATTTCTTTCTATATGTAAGATTTTTTACATTTTAATGTGTCTATGCAAAAAGATCCAATGTGACAGTATATTACTGATACGTGTGGAAGTAAAAATAATGGGCTAAACAATCTCTATAACATGGTTTTAACATGAACTCTGAAACCAGGAGGAACTTTTCTACTAGAAGTTTTTACTAAAAAAGAATCCAAAAAATGCTGGGGAAAACTACATCTACATAAGAAAATACCCAATGAGAATTATGCCTATTAAGGAAATACACTTAACAAAGTATACAAGAAAAATATACTTATCCCCTTTAAGTCTTAAAATAGTCTGGCTGGAGGGGGCAAATACATAGCAAAGTTTCAGTCTGCGATGTGATTTTTTTAAATGTGAAAAATGGTTTGCAGTAGTCATGATCAGAATAGGTCCTTGATGGGCCAGAGTAGTGACACAAGCAGTAGTGTTTGCCTTGCACGTGCTAACTTAGGACAAATAGCAGTAGGATCTACTGGTGTCCCATATGGTCCCCCAAGTCAGGAGCGATTTCCTCACAAAAGCTGACTTCTGTAGACAGCAACAATTCACAATGAACGGAGGTGGGAAAAGGGACCACCATGAGTAAATTAGCAGCAGCTGCAGAGGCAGCTTCTTCCTGGGTCAAGGCAAGGTGGTCTGGGAAGCTGTCCTTTCACTTTTCACTTTGGGAGCTGGCTGTAGCAAGTTTTTTGGGGGGAAACATTTTGTTTCCTGAGAAGTTAAAAACTCAGGGTAAAAAGGGTTAAGTTGGGAGATATAACAAATCAGGTGTTAAAGAGACAAAGGATAGAAAAGATGTCACCACACATACATTCACATACATGTAGACAGTCTATGAAGATCGACCCATAGGTTGCAGTTGAAAAACTGTCCCAGGTGAAATGGGTCAGAAGCTTAAAAAAGCCAGCAGGTCAGATGGAAAGGTTTTCTTATCCTAAGCAAATTATCATTAGAGAGGGTAAAATTTGATGAGAAGAGGCTTACTGGGTTAGATTGCATACTACATTCTGAAAACAATCATAATTTTCAAGAGTATAATCCTAAGTAATATGGTAATGAGCACTGTAAAATGAGTTTACACCATGAAGTCTCATCTAACGGGTCTTGGACATCCAGGTTCCTTTTCTGAAAGCAAACTGGATGCATAAGCATTATGATATACTAGTAAATTAACTTGAATAGAATTGAAAATAAATTGCAAAAACAAAATGAATGAGCACTGTAGCTAGAGTCTATAGTAATACAGTTGCCTATTTCAAGGTTATCGGCAGACATAAACATTAGATCATATTGACAGGCATAATGATATGGAAAATGAATAGATTATAATATTTTCAGAACATTGTCATAATGAGTACTGTATTTGAAGTCTAATATAATATAACACTGTAATGCTAAACTTGGGCAAACAACCTGTATCTCAACAAACTATATAAACAATAATATTAGGATTATCATAGACATTAAAATTAAGACAAAAAACCATTTTTTTTGGTTTTTGGTTTTTGGGGTCACACCCAGCAGCTGTCAGGGGTTACTCCTGACTCTATACTCAGAAATCGCTCCTGGCAGGCTCGGAGGACCATATGGGATGCCATGATTCTAACCCCTGTTGGTCCTGGGTTGACTGCTTGCAAGGCAAACGCCCAACCGCTGGGCTATCTCTCTGGCCCCTAAACCATTCTTATAGTGAGCACTATAGGGAGCCCATAGTTTCTAAATGCATTCTGGATCTGTTTCTATGGATAAAAGCATTAGAAAAAGCATTAGAAAGGGCCTTGGAGAGATAGCATGGAGGTAAGGTGTTTGCCTTTCATGCAGAAGGTCATCGGTTCGAATCCCGGTGTCCCATATGGTCCCCTGTGCTTGCCAGGAGCAATTTCTGAGCATGGAGCAAGGAATAAACCCTGAGCACTGCCGGGTGTGACCCAAAAAGCAAAAAAAAAAAAAAAGAAAAAGCATTAGAAAATAAGCTCTTATCAAATAGAGATGGGAACACACTAATCTTATGGTGCAACAGAACCTTCCAAACCCTGAACATTGACATGATAACATGGCATAGGTCTCAGAGGTTTGGGCATTTTCCAGTCACCCCTGAATGAGGGAAACCATCTATGAAATATTCAACGGTGTTTATGACATTGCCTGAAAGCCATCCTCTACTGGGGAAGACCCTACTTACTCAAAAGTGCCCTCCCTTAACACTGAGAAGATTTAAACAACTTGCGTACTGGACAGGGCTTTCTGCATTGTCCGTTAATTGTGAGATGAAATTATATGCCGCTCCGCACTGTCCTGACTTCAACGTGGGATGTACAGATTTCAGGACCTTTAATGCAGAGGAGTGAGATCAACAACAGAGACTGTGAAAGGTATAACTGTATGGACACTGCAGACAATGACGGGGTTTGGACAAACTGTTTTGCCTGGAGCCTAGAAATGGTCTTCTGTCAGGAAACTTCAGGGGTAGGGTCTCCTTGTACTTAGGCCAAAGTTTTTCTTTTCCATGACCTCCATACTTTAGTGGGCCCATGCAAACGATAATTGCCACACTAACATACTCCTTTTACCAGACTTGCCTGCCCATCCTTATCCATTGTCTTTCAGTAACTATTATTAGTAACCATAATTTAGTCTTTGATCTAAAAGTTTGACATAATTGTATTCCTTTTCTCGGTCAAATATATAATGTTTAGTGTATATGTATTGCATATATAACATAAATATATTGCATATACGTGTATGTATATACCACAACTTCTCTATAATGTTTCTATACTTCCTTAATAAAAGTCATAAAAAAGAAAATTATAGACATCTATAAAAAATAGTTATTTGGATCCCTGCTCAATCTAAACAGCTGTATCTGTTGATGCAGGTCTATTTGAAGTATAAAAGAGAATAAAGCATGTGTGTTTCTCCTCTTCCACTCAGTTTCCTTCCTTCTCCTCAATATATACTCTGGAGCCATTAGTTTTCAAGTCAACTACCATATAGACCATTTTGTTTCTTCATGTAGTTATTCTAAATATTTTTCCTTCTTCTTCTTCAGGCTTACTTCATTTAACAGAATACCTTTTAGTTCCATCAATGAATTGATTTCTTAGCACCTTAACACCAAGATCAGGGAGAACTAGTGTTAGCATCACTACTGTGTACCCTGAGTTTATTTAAGATTTGATAGCTCTCTTATTTTAACAAATGAGTAAATGTCACCCTATAAAGTAAAATCTAAATGATCTGGGAAATTAAAACATTGTGATTGGAAATGGAATATTACAGAGAAGTATTATTTTTATATAAACTTAGTTTCCAAGTGACCAATATTGTACCTTATTTAAAATCAATTATTAAAGCATTGTGATTTTCATAGTTATTCATAGTTGAGTTTTAAACATGCAATGTTTCAGCACCAATCCTATCCCAGCACTAATTCCACTAAAAAAAGTTCAATATTTTGATGAGGAGAGGAGTCTGAAGAATCATTATTAAATAATGAATTAAAATTATTATAAAGAATCTAACATAATTTAATTAGAATGTTAATTTTAATTCCAATCACCTTAATTAATGCACCCACTTTCATTTCCATTTTCTTGTATTTAAAAGAGGCATAGTGATAGTACAGTGGGTTGACTGCTTGACTTCCCCTTGGCTAATCCAAATTCCTGGTGTCTTAAAATTGGTGTCCCAAGTTTGCTTGTAATTACAAGCTCTGATTGCAGAGCTAGGAGGAACCTCTGTGACCAGCAGGCTGGGAATTCAAACCAAAAATCAAAGAAATGAATAAAAACCAAAGAGATGGGGCTGGAGATAGCACAGTGGTAGGGCATTTGCCTTGCACATGGCCAACCCAGGATGGACCTGGGTTCAATCCCCAGCATCCCATATAGTCCCCCAAACAAGGAGTAATTTCTGAGCACATATCCAGAAGTAACCCCTGAGTGTCACTGAGTGTGGCTCAAAAACCAAAATAAATAAATAAATAACCAAAGAGAAGCTGAACTCCTGAAAAGAAGATGCATCCATATTTTACTGTCTTGAAAATATGTTCTTCTCTTACCCTTTTTCTCTCATTATATTTTCATGAGGACATATATCTCTCATTTAGCTCAAAAAATGGACTACTTTATAGATGTAGCTGACAACCTCTAGATCTAGACAATTTTCTTTGTATCGTCTATAAACTCAAGAACAGTATATTGTACAAACTTTTCAAAAATGATTTGAATTAGAGAACATTTGTATCTACTATTCATCCATGTTGTCATTAAAAATGAATTATATTGGAGGAAGTAGAGAAATTTCAGATTAGATTTATCAGTTTGGCTTCTTATATAGTTATACATATTCATACTTTAAAAACTATTTAGTGAACACAGACACACTCTCTAGGCATTGCAACTCAAAAACAAGAAGATAAATTTTCTCAAGATTTATATATTTGAATAGTTTTGAAGAAATTAATTACATTTTTGAACACAGAAAAATCACTATCACTCTTCTATTCCTCAGTTGAACACATTTAAATAATTATTACCAGTGGGTCCTTACTTGAGGGAAATTGTTAGACCATTTATAAAAATAGAACTGTGGATATTTTGGGCACCAAAGGAATGATATACAGAAAATAAAGGAAGAAATTCATTACAATAGTCAATCTAATGTCATTCTTGAATAACTGTGCTCCTATCATTTATTACAAGGAATTTTTACCTTTTAGGTATAAAACTTAACCAATTAAACAATAAGGTAATGAATACATTTCTGTATTGTCAAAATAAAATTTAAAAAGATCTTGGTAACATTATTATGATTATTTTTTCTATTGTGAATGTATTCTGTTTCATTCTGAATTACATTTAAAATCTTGTAGTTTCATTTTTCTTCTGAATTCCTTCTATCACCATGCACACTATACTTTGCTTTCTATGATTCTCTTCAATAAATATGTTATGTATTTTGCTGAAGAGAGGGAAACAAGGATGAATTCACCTATGACGAGGAGAAAACTTGTTTTCAAATATATTTGCTTTCTCTTTAGAAATTTCAATTTGAGTTAGGCCTTAGATTCAGCAGATTAATCATCATATGAACACTAGTATGAAAAACTGGCTTTCTAGGGTTATAAATTTTTTCTCAATATATTATACTTTGTTTAGTAAATTGCTGAATCATAGTTATGGTTGTTTATTTGTGTGTCTTTTTGAATAAATTTCTGGAATTATTTATTCTAAATATAAACCACTATTTGTGGGTTATGATCACAGTTATTTTATCAAAAAAATCCTTAAAAATATAGATTCTCAAGTTCATATTGATAGTCTCCTATCTAACATGAAGAGATTTCCCTACACATTTAATGTAAATGATTTTATAATCACATGTTAATCACTCTAATTTATTCTGGGGCTGGAATAAACTCAACACCAGCAGTAATGTAGCTTTTATTAAAAAAAAAACTTACAAATTGTTTTCTTCTAATCTACTTTTTGACTGGATAATCAACTTATTTTTCAGCCATGATTATCACTATCACATGTGTGCTATCTTTTCTTTTTTTTCTTGTTTTTTTGGGTCACATCAGGCAATGCTCAGGGGTCACTCCTAGCTCTACACTCAGAAATTGCTCCTGGCTGGCTTGGAGGACCATATGGGATGCCGGGATTTGAACCACCGTCCTTCTGCAAGCAAGGCAAATGCCCAACCTCCATGTGTATTTCTTACAGTCTCATAATTTCTTCCTGTTACTTAAGGCCTTACATGTCCTGTCTTTACCTGTATTCTTGACAAAATCACTGACTACTCCTGAAGATGCTGGTTTTGCTGAACTTTCACCTTTTGACTATTTTGACACTGGATACTTTCTGTACTGACAGTGTACACCATATCACCCATATTTGATTTTTTTTTTTTTTTGGTTTTTGGGCCACACCCAGTGACGCTCAGGGGTTACTCCTGGCTATGTGCTCAGAAGTCGCTCCTGGCAGGCACGGGGGACCATATGGGAACCGGGGGATTGAACCGTGGTCCATCCAAGGTTAGCGCGGTAAGGCAGGCACCTTACCTGCAGCGCCACCGTCCGGCCCCCATATTTGATTTTTTTATACTTTTTTTTTCAACCACACAGTGTCCTTTATCCTTGTTTGTTCAAAGGAATTCAAACCTTGAGACATACATTATTTTATGAAAAAATCTATGACTATAAATCTATAAAAATAAATCCATTACTAAATTTCTAATGTGCAACGTATTCCTATATTCCAATTTTTGGCTTTGTCTGAAGGATTGCCTGGTGGTTACATTTCCCTAGAGAGTTCAGAAAACTGGTCATGGGCATCATCTGTGTTTAATGATCTAATGGACAGGCAAAAAAAAAAAAAATAACAGCTTTCCTGAGGCTACAAGAAACATTCTCTGGAATAGTTGTCCTGTGAACCATTTAGCCTTCTGTAGTGAATAATAGTCAAAATGATTTAGGGGTCAAATATCCTGGCCAAAAGTGTTCTACTCCTTGGTATATACTTAGAAATCCTACTATAAAACTAATTTCTCCAGTTTCATTAGTTTTATCATCATTTTATCCCAAGCTATTCATTAAGTGCTAATTGGTGAAATCTTTCAGGAATACACCAACTACTACTACTTATGCTGCTCTTCATGTTCTACTATTAATAATGATAAATAAAACACAACAGAATAAATAATATTTCCCTTCCCCATTAATAGTCATAATTTACTAACCTATGTCTGTATCACTTTTTGATTCTAAATAAGACAATAATAGGAGTAATTTCCATTATTAGTGGAAAATCTTTTATCACTTTTATAACATAGCAATATTTATGAAAAATTATTATAATTGCCATAAAATATCTGGAAGATCATTTACAGGGCATGTTATAGAAAATAAAGTATTTCTTTTGCTGGCAAGGTGGCGCTAGAGGTAAGGTGTCTGCCTTGCAAGCGCTAGCCAATGAAGGACCGCGGTTCGATCCCCCGTTGTACCATCTGTTCCCCCTAAGCCAGGGGCAATTTCTGAGCGCTAGCCAAACACACTCAAATGGGTGTGGCCTGAAAAACCAAAAAAAAAAAAAAAGAAAAGAAAAGAAAGTACTTCTTTACTTGTGTAAATCTCTAAGTAGATGTTAAGCATTTGGTTAATGCTTTCCTAGATAATTGTTAGTACTGAATTCACCTTACCAATTTATTTTCACTGATATGCGAGATAGTATTTGGAAAGGATACACGAGTGACTATGGCACAACTCTTTCTCACTTTGTAGTATCAGCAGGCAATGGGAGTTATAACTCTAGTCATAAGCACATTCTTAACAGCTTCTTTCCAAAAGCACTTGATTTTATCTAGGGATATGCTAACCTTGAATGGGTGCTGTTAAGTTATTTATACTTAAGAAGTATTACCCAAATAGAAAAAGGTTACAAGTGGTCTCCTTCATGTTTAGCCACACGCAAATGTAAAAACGTTGCTGTGCATAAACATGAGAGTGCATGAGTCTAAACTGAATGTATGAAGTTCATGTCTCCAGACTTATCCTTTATATGTAATTCAGCATGAATAATAAGAATTCACTAAAAGGAGAAATCCAGACAGTAGATAAAACAATACAATGTGGAGATTACAGACACAAACCAGACCACCCTGGAAAGATTGGAACCCTAAGGTCAGGTCTCCACAGGCCCAACAATTTGAATGAAACCTCCTTTAAGGCACAGATTGCAAGAACACGGGTTTCCTCTTTTTGTGCTGTTTGTTGTCAGTGGGCAAATGGCAAGGTTAAGAGAACTCTTATCCTCCTTTGCCAGTGAGCTGTAGATGAAAAAGAAATTGAGACAAAAGAATTATTCAAGGAGACATCAGAGACATCAAAGGGTTTGCAGGTTGCTTTCATGAGCTCAATATCTTTTAGTTTCTTCACTCTCAAAATCTGATTGTGCTTGTCAGGCTCTGACCAAGGATATAGTAGCCAATTATTTGTTGTCAGTGTTATAATGCACAACTGGAACGATTGGAAAGTTTTAGCTAGAAGAAGAGTTGAGCACCTGCTGCTAGAAATAAGCACTGTCCCCAAAGATCCAATGGGACGGAAGGGTCAGTTCAAAGTCTGGACACACTATGTTAAACGTCTTAAATAGCATCAGTCTTTCCATGCAATTGAAGTGAGTTACCACAAGACTTCTCAGATTCTTCCTACCACATCCCAGAAAGAAAAGTTGTTTTTTTTTTATTGCCTGTAATCTAGTAGATTGCTCTTCGACCAATTCTAACCAAAGCCATACCATTTGTAAATCCCTACTCAATTGAAAGTGAAGAGTTCTTGTAGAATACTACTATAAGGTTAGCATTTGTATTACTTACAACATGTGTGCAAATCCAAAAATAAAAGAAACAGGTACCATTTATACTTATATTTTGTCATTGAAATATAGTATCCACATCATTGAGTAATGGGGTCAGAATATTTTTAAAGGTTGAGGGTTAAATATGTCAAATGTATGTCCTACCAGAATCCCTTATTCAGGTCATTGTGGTTTTTAATGAAAATGTTAGGACATTAATGTAATTAAGAGATTTTTTGTCATTCCCAATTCTTAGGGAAGGTAAATTTGAGCATCTGAATTTTCTTATTCCCATGAAATTATACCTAATCATTAGTAATCACCATCTATGACTAATATTGCTAAAGTATTTTACCTCTAGAATTTTAGTTGATTACCTGGCATATCTACTGCAAAGAAGAAAGTAATGGGGACCTATTATTGCATTGGATACTGTATTTGTAGTGTCTGTTACCTTTCTAAAGGGGTTCTCTTTGTTTCTTGGATGAGATTTATATTTTAATATTTTGAATGCATCTACAAGATATCACTTGTTCTTTATTCTTAGAGTAATTTTATTAGTCATTTGCCATGTTTCCAGTGTCTTAGACATTTTTATGAATATGAATATTCTTTAACATGAGATATCAGTAATACATTTGTTGGGTCATCAATATATGCTAGGACTTACGTATTTTCTTTTTTTAAAAAATATTTCATCTTATTGAAACCATTGTGATTTATAAAGTCCTTTGTAGTCGGGTTTCAGACATACAATGACTCAGGGACAACCCCACCAGGTCAACCTCCCTCCATCATGTTCCCAGGTTGTATCCCAATCACCATATTTTTCCTGCCAGCCTGCTAGTATAATAGGATCATCTGAAGCTTAGATTTTTAGATTTTGGGTCTCTTGATTCTACTGTTGTTGACTTTGGCTTTCATATTTAGTTCCGTCTGTTTTTTTTTTAAATCTCTACCTATGTAAACTTAGACTGCTTGCCCCCTTGCTTTGATTAAATAAGGCAATGCTCAGAAAAAAAAACATGAAGTAGATATAGATTTTTAGACAAGAAAATCAAGTATTAAAAATCCAAACTTGGCTCTCTTTCTCTCCGCTGACCTGGCCAACACAACTAAGACTGCAAGTGCCCTGGGCCCCACCCTCGGTAAGGACCGGCCCAACACACGTGGGGCCAAACCTGCCTGGTGATTGGGAGCCCAGAGACTCTTAAAGAAGCCACCATGCTGCCTGTTCCTTTCTCTTTCTTCTCTGCTGACCTGGTCAACACAACTAAGACTGCAACTGCCCTGGGCCCCACCCTCGTACTTTGTAAGAAATACCAGCAGACGTGCACTCAGCCTTTCCCAGCCTCTCTGCTGCTGAGCTGCTACACCGAGGAAAACCTGAGCCACTAAGACCAAACTGTCTCCGGGGACCAACCTCCACCGCTTCCATGGAGCTGCTAAGACCAAGGCACTGCTAAGACCAAGGCCTATCCGAAGACCAGCTTCCTTGGGCACCCAGAGTCCTTAAAAAAACAACAGCAGCCATGCGCTCAGCCTTTCCTCTGCCTATGGGTGACTATCCTTCCACTGTAACCTTACCTTACCCTCTTTCTTTGTATCTTTGTTCTCATAA